>OMLC01046659.1:8934-22146 GCA_900302585.1 Regalecus glesne | reverse complement strand
GAGAGAGCATAGACAAAAAAACAGACTCAGCAGTTAACTTAATGGTGTGCAATTCAGTAGTACGTCTTGTTGTGAATTTGTTCTGTTGGGGGAGTAGGGCTGATCATAAAGCCTTACAGCTGCAGGAAGGAAACACCTGTGTAACATTTCTTGAAACTCCTTGAATGCAGCAACCTGTCACTGAAGGAGCTCTCTAGTGCAGTAATGGAGTCCTGCATTGACTGAGAACCATTGTCCATCACGGATGACAGCTTAGCCATCACATTCCTTTCTCCCACTACCTCCATGGTGTGGCATCTCAGGACAGAGCTAGCTCTCTTAATAAGTTTATCAAGTCTCTTCCTATCTGCAGCGGAGATACTGCTGCATTATCTCAACTGCAAATATAGCAGCTGACATGAGTGTATCTGCATCAGTTGAACTTTAGAAATTTTATGCAAGTGAACAAAGTCAGTCTTGGTGATTTCTTTAATGTTCTTATAGAAGGAACGGATTGGATCAAATGTAACAACATTTTTTTAGCTACCATACTTTGTAAAATCAGATATTTTTCGATTGTTATTATTTCTTGATCAAATTGGTATAGGTATCCAGCAGGGCCAGCATCTCATATTTTCTTTTCTGAATTTAAAAGGAGAAAATGAAGTGACGTATAGTTTTTCATAGCAGCAAAGCAGGCTTTCATTTTCATCAGTTGAGTAGGATCATCAGCCCTCATAGGCACATACAGCTGAGTATCATCTGCATAGTAATGGAAAGCAATGCCATGACTGCATATAATTTGTTCAAGTGGTGAAATATAAAGATAAAACATTAAAGGGCCATCAACAAAGCCCTAGGGTACACCATATTTAATATCAGCAAAGTTCAATGTGACGTCATAATAGACAATATTTTCTTCTAGAATAGTAGGGCATAGACCAAGAGAGAATCAAACCAGGTACAGCAAAATCACAATTCAAAATATTAATTAATGTATCATGATTAATGGTGTCAACGGCTGCACTGAGGTCCAGTAGAAGAAGCACAGAGATATAATCAGAGTCCATAGCTAATTGAAGGTAATTTACCACTCTAGTTAGAGCAGTTTCAGTGGAGTGAGAGGCCCTAAAAGCTGACAAATTACCTCCTGTTTTAATTTGAAATACTTCAGCTGACTTGTCAGCTCTAAAAATGGTGAGGCCAAGGTAGGGTGGTTACTGCATGTTTCTGGACCAATTGATCCAGCTATGTCTGGGTAAAGCAGAAAGCTGAGCATTCCCTTTAGTCTCTGTTGGTTTTTGTTAAAGACAAACTTTGTTCTATTTAACTTTTGAGGGATCAGACACTGGATAAGATCAGTCCCGGTAGTGTGGGCCAATAGTGCCATCTCCCGAACCTTGAGAATACCTTCCTTATTCATAGCCCTGTATTTCCCCAGGGTAGCGGTTAGTGTTGTTTCCAACCAGTATGTCCTTCACAATGTTGGCAGAAATGTTGGTAAATAGTTCCAAGTCACCCAACATAGTCCTTCTGATATACAGCTTCTCCTCATGGTAGTATTTCCATTGACATGATGGAGAGAAACACCCTGTAGATTGCCACAGAACTTGTCAATTGTTTGTAGCAAGCTAGCAAGAGCTAGCTAGCCGTCATGAACATAACACTACCCCCTTCCTTCGGAAAGCATATCCGCGCACTTCAGCTTGGCAATCTTGAGGCTCTAAGAGCTACGCTCGGGTCCAACTCTCACACATAGGATGCTATGAGCTCCCCCATGCTTCAGGGGAGCACTTCCGATGGCCGAGCGGTACACCATCACACTTCTTAAGGCTCAGGGGTTTATCATCCAACTTCTGACACCAATGTAGCAAATTCAGGGGGATACATAGCCGGGAAAAGAAGGCAAGCATGCTAACCAGTCAACTGAAGAGTCCGACTCGATAGCCAAGGGCTAGCGAGCCGGCATGAAAATTACATGTTATGTTCTCTTCTTGACCCAGAACCTTTTGTTTTGGGTGCCTCATTCTGTCTAAATCCATAGTTGATTATCTTCTATATTCCATAGAGAGGATTTATCAAAACAAAATATGTACATTTTGAACTTCACATTGTCTGCTAAATTCGAACAAAACATGTTTTTAAGGCTCATACATACAAAATATTACTTTAATAAAACAAATTATAGAGTTTATACATGTTCCAATAATGCTCTTACAATGACTTGGCATCAAAATTAGAGCCAAAATCCCAACATGAGCTTAGGTTTAAATTCCCCAGGCATCCTTGATTAAGGAGCATATTCACAAGGTATTCCAGTCATTTAAAGAGACGAAAACTTTATATTATTCACAAGGCATAATTCAAAGCTGTGTGTAACTCAGGCATATAAAAGGGGGCTTAAATTATACCATGCAAACTCCAGTATCTCATTAATAATACAGGGTCTTTTCTTTGACTTAATTTCAATTCATTTCTCCGACTGAGTGGGGACAAATGTTGCAGGAGGGAAAAATTATAAGGTGTGCAAATCACATTTTAGGGTTCAGTGTACAAAAGAATCACTAAAGTGTTTTAGCCTTTTATCCCCCTTACTCCAGGTACATCCTCTCCTGTGTTGTCTTCAGCTTTTCTTCTGCTCTCCAGTCTCTGACCTTTTATCTAGTCTGAGAGATTTAAAAGAAATGAAAATAAGATGCCCTTTGCTCAGCGCTTTGAAATACTACAGGTCACTCTGAAGGAGACTAATATTTTCACTTAAGAGGTTCTCTGTTGATCGGTTGTCATGAATTGACAAGGCTGTAAAATTGACTGATGTTACTGCCCTTCCTCGAACAAGTAGAACGTTGTTAGATGACAGAATTTTAAACGTAGGGTTCATCATCCACCATATTTGGTACATAATTTTGATAATTAGTGTGATTTAATCAAATTACAGTGCTGCAGTAGTTTAGTGTTAGAGTTTGTGCCTTGGGAAATGATGAGACACACCTTGTAAGTTCGATTCCACCGTGGGGTGTCAGGAAGGGCTTCTGGCCTTAATCCCCCATGCTCCATCTAGATCCATGTCCACCTCCACAGCATGGGGCCTAATTGTGACATAAAAATGGACCTCTCTGTATGATTGGATCAAATTAGAATGATTGAAATATAATATGAATTGTTATGCGTCACGATTAATCCTCACGTTGGGGCTGCGGCCATAGACCAAGATGGAGCATGGAGGGTTAAGGCTAGATACCCTGCGTGACACTCTGCAGTGGGATCAAATCCTGCAGTGCCCAGCCTTTCACTGTCACTGCTAAGCTGCCGCGGCTCATTATGTAAAATATATATTATGTATAAAATGTGATTAAAAACTGTACAAGTAACTGGAACTTTCCTGGCAGACAGATGACCAATGTTTTTTTTTAAATAAAATAAAGTGAGGTGGCAAACATGTACTCATCATTGCAAAAGACTTTTCATTCTCAAAGAGCCGTACCTCCAAATATCAGAAGTGGCCTTCATATTAAATATTCATAAAATTGGAACATAAGATATAGAAAATATGAAAATAGTCATTTCCTTCTCATTACTGTAAAATTGCTGCTATGCCAGTCAGGGTTAGTATAAAAGGATTTTACATGAAGAAGCCGCTAAAGGCAGAGAAGAGTTCTGTGGCACAGCTGGTAATGGAGGGCATCGGTGTAAACGGAGAAGTATTTCCATTCTCTTATTGCCAACCTGACAATTTCAAACATAGAATACAATACAATTTCCCTTCCTACTGTAGTTTCTGCCTCTATGGCAGATTATTATGCATGGAAATGAATGCTGTCTGAAAAAGCTTATTTAAACTGAGAGAAGAGTGGAGGATACATTAAGGATATGATGGGAGGCAGAGAGGGGTTGAAAATGATGAGATGATTGAGGGATTGGGTTAGGTGTTAACTCTCAGTGAAAAGTGATGGATTCTCAAATATCATATGTGTATGATAACACGTGTTCAGACAGGACATAAGTGTTGGGTTGTATCTTTGTATGTATGAGTGCAGGTTCATTGTCCATCTTGACATCATGTGCGTAAAGTGAAAGTGTTTTAATGCCACACGACCAAGTATTTGTTCTCTGCATTTAACCCATCCTGTTGTATAGGTGCAGTGAGAACAAATTCAGTCTGCCACTTGAGGAGCAGTAAAGCGTTCAGTGTCTTTCTCATGGACTCCTCAAAACACTTTTTGTAGGATCCACGGATTGAACCATCAATCTTTGATTATTAGATGACCATCCTATCTGCTTAATTGTGGCGCTCCTCTTGAGAATTATCTGCTTTATATGAACAGTTCATACTGATGAACATTTAGAATGTAAATATACCAGATTTATCCACCAGGCTAATTTTCGTCTGTTGTCCCAAGCAATTAGGGGTTCAATATCTTGCTCAAGGACACTTCAACACACTTTTTGAAGGAACCCATCGATTGAACCACCAGTCTTCTAATTACTAGACAACCACCCTACCTCCTGAGCTGTGCTGCCCCATAACCCGTACGAGTGTGTTCATGTAAAATCTTAGTCTGTGTGTGTACATGGATTTGCGTGCCCGTGTGTGCATAAATACATGCACACGTGTAAAAATTAATCAAAGCAGGGGCGATGATAAACCGTTTCTGTAAAATTCTGTCAAAGGTTAAGAGCTAGTTATTTTTAAGAATGACATGAATCTCAGGGAGACAGTGATTGCCTAAATGACCACTGTAATTACCAATTACTTCTTGAAGCAGAGAATATATTCACGGCATGTAGCCAGCTAAATACAGACAGGCATTAGCCCATTTACGTACTAATGCACATAATTTAGATCCTGAAAAGGGCAGATGGGAACACAATGGAAGATATAATAGATACTGTCTAATATCATTCCAAAAAGAATATTGGATTCATCAGAGATGAATATTACTTTGTGTCAGATTGTTTTTCCATAAAACATTCAAAATATATTTCATCTCTGGCTCTTGTTCTTTCCTCTCTTCTCCTCTAATTCCCTATCGTATGCCACCGCCACTGCTTGCCGCTGCCATACACTGGTTCTTAACGAAGGGTATTGCTAGGGAGACTTGTGGAGAGGTAGTCATCTGCACGGCAGGCCATTATTCCCTGTCTGCATTAAATGACAATGAAGCCTTGACACATTTCACACAACTACCCCTAATGGGGTGGGGGATCAGGCACCAGTTACCTGGCCTCATCTCGCAGTACAGAAGTTAAACTTTCACATCTACGCCCACAAACAACAACAGAGGGGGAAATCAGAGGGAATGCACTGTTGGATCAAGATGTGGTTTTGTCAGGATGTGATGGTGTCACCCAATCCAGATTGCGAGCAATGGAAGAATAGGGAGATGAGGGAAGTTGAGGAAAAAGATGAAGAGTCTGTAGAGAGGAGAGAAAAACAACGGCTGACAGGCCTGACTGGCGAAAGGATATTTACTAAATTAGACATAAACTGCAATGCTCTGCATCTTCACCAAGAAACTTGTAAAGTCTCATAAATAAGTAACGCAAAATGACAGCGATGGAGCACGCAAACAAAAGTGGTGTTAAGAGTCTGACAGAATGTGTGTGTGTTTGGGTTTTTCTTTGGTTTGGGGATAATGAGTTGCCTTTTTGCTACTCTGCTCCACTCAACAACAAGCTTTCCCCCATCTCTTTTATACATTTCCCTCTCTTTTTCTCTCTCTCTCCTCTCTCGCTCTCTCTATCTCTGTCTCTGTCTTTCTGTCTCTCTCTGTCTTTCTGTCTCCGTGTGTGTGTGTGTGTCTCTCTGCCTCTGACACCTCTAGTATTGTCAGTCTTGCGAGTCCCTTCTTGGCAGGATAATAGGGACACATATTTGCTCTCGATGTAATCTTGTCTGTGCTCTATCTGATAAGTACTTGGAGGAGAAGCTGATTATTGTAGGTGGTGGTGGGGATCAAAAGAATATATCCGGAGAGAGGGGAAAGTGTTTTGAATCCAAACTTTGAGCATATGACTTTCCCCTGCAACCCCTCTCCTCTGCATTGCTCACCCGTTGCAAAGTCATGTCCGCGCCGGCCGCGACCCATTTGAAAGGGATTAGCTATTTCCATGTGGGGTTTTTCTTTAGCGAGTGCTGGCGCTACACTGAAAGCAAATCCATAGTGGCCTCAGATTCACATTGTAATGGTACCAATAGCTAGGGGGAAAAAATAAATAAAACTCTCTTGCTCTCTCACACTTACACATGCACACACATCCACATGCACGCATACACACACGTTCTGACTCCCGAGCAATTTGAAAAGCTACCCTCTATGCGCCAATATATTATCCTACACCCTTCATCCACAGCCCCATCATAAAATATGTGCTGGGATTTAAAACGGAACAGGATATTTTTAAGTAGCAGAAACAAAGTGTGTTGACTGTTTGGGCTTGTTTTTTTGTTATTTTTTTTGTTGCTGATATTTTTTCTTTCTCTCGGATCCCTGTCATCTCCTGCCAAAGCAGTTTAGCAGCAGCATTGTCACTCCTCTTTTTTGCCACTGGCTTCATACTCTCACTTTTTTCCGTTTCTCTATCTTTAAACAATACCTGCGGTTTTACAATAGCAGCACTTTTTTAGCTGTGTCTTTATTTTACGCCCTCTTCATTTCATGCGTCATCACTTTTGTTGGCGGTTGTCTTCAATTGTTAATGCCGCAGTGAAAAAGGGCGACTAAAGAGAGAAACCGTCCCAAGATGGAGGTTTCTTTTTCACATTCTGATAATGGTGTTGTCAGTACGCTCAGTATATGGAAGTGTCCTTTCTACCCGATGCCCTTGAGCAGGGCTTTTTTTTAGGATAAGGTCACATGAAACGATCACTGTCACATTTTTCACCCTTGGTAAGTGCCCTCAATCTTTTTTTGGTCCATGCTCAGCAGTGCCAAGTCACAAAATAACAACTTGGTTGGCGCCACTTTTTACATGATCATTCTTGGGCCATGGGACTATTTTATTAAATCTGCAGTAAAGACATTAGGATTGTAACCCTTGATTTCCTCGCTATCCCTTGTAATGTTGAAGATTGAGAACTTGAGGCTTGCTCTGCTGTTTGTATTGATTGAGTCTCAATGCTATCTCTAAGGGTACGGGCGCTAGCTGAATACCTTAAGTGTAATTGCAAAAGGAATCGAGAGCCATGTAGCAAAGACAATGCATCTAAAAGCAATAAATGAGAAAATTGCTGCCGTGCTAAATAACATGGAGTACGGAACATAATCTGGGTATCTGTAGGCATATTAGCGAGCGGTGGTTGTGAAGCCATGGCATTTGAATGACACATTGATGGCCACGACTTATACGTGGTTATGCCAAGAGTCCAGAAGATAGAACCAGTTTGGATTTGAGTGAGCCAAGAGCTTAGTGGGGAGTCCACAAACTGCTCAAAGCTGACATTTGTGCCTCCAGGAGGTACGCAAACAGGGATAGACAGACAGTCAGATCCAACCAACTCCCCCCAAAGCATACACACACACACACACACACACACACACACACACACACACACACACACACACACACACACATACACACACACACTCCTTCGTTCCATCCTCCAACCCCGCCTCCCCTCGTCTTCATCTCTCCATCAATCCCATTTAATTGTTTTTCCATTGGAGATGTTGTGCATAGATAACACACTGCACATGATGTCTCCTCCTCTGTTTCTCTCCAGCAGAAGTGCCATTTTGAGAGCATGCCCTGTCTTTGGCTGTCTTGAGGATGGGGGTGGTGGGTGGGAAGTGCCGATGTACTCTGGATCATTTTCCCTCTGATGGTGCTGGAGTTCATTTAATGGGCTCAGGTTCTTGTTAAATCACACAGACTGATTGCTTTTATGTTCTATCGCACTGACTTTTCTATTTCCTTGCAAAAAAGCGCCTAAACAAGGAGAGTATAGGGAGGGGCAGACGTTATGTCTCCCAATGATGCCTGAATATTAAAACACGGACAATGGAGGAAAAATAATCTATTTTCTCTTTGAAAATAATGATTAAACAAGTACATTTTACAATCACATCATATTCTTAACCCCCAACCTCCAAGCTAGCATGTTCCCATTGGAGGAGAGACGAGTGAAAACTATATATTCTTGCGTGTTGTTAACATGACATGGGGATTCTCAAGGCTTCTTTGGTAACATTTAACTTGGTACACAATTTATGGGCCCTTTACAACTATGCACAAACCAACAAAAAACACACAACAGCTTTGTGGCTCAGTTTTAGATACAGATTGGAGCCTTTTGTTGGCCCTCTGTTTAGAGAAAAAGGAAGATGTAACTGCACACTGGATGCTTTTCCCCTATAGACTTCACCATTGCACAAAAACAATTCCACCTAAAGTTAATCTAGGGACATTTACTTTTCATCTATTTTCATGAGTCATGATTAGTCCCCATGTTGTGGTGGTGGACACAGACTCAGATGGAGCTTGGGGGATTAAGGCTGGATGCCCTTCTTGACACTGCACAGTGGGTTCAAACCTGCAGCCTTTGACTGGTAGGTTCCCTAAGCACATGCTCCACCACTGAGCTACTGCTGTGTCACTATAGCTTGCATACTAATTTGATATATAGACTAGTTTGAGCTGTAGACAAATTACTTATTGTTACTCAAGCCTTAGGGGTCAATAAATGTTGCTACTGCATTAGAAATGAGGTAATTCTCAACGTGTACAACCCTGACCTGTGTTGTGCATTCAATATGAACCATGTTTCAACTGAAGTGTTACTGAATCTCTGTTATTGGAGAGCTTTTTGACATACATGCATTCCTTTTTGCATATAAATCCACCCGGATTATGACCAGTATCATGCAATTAACATCGCGGTAGCCACACAGTGTAGTACTGGATGATGAATATGGAGAGAATCAATAACCTATAGAAAGTTTTATATGCATTCATGTCAGGGGTCGAGTATGCAGTTGATTAGCAGACTCTTTACAAAGTTGATGAAGTTAAAAGGTCACTGCTATTCATTACTTTGAATTGGGGATGCAGTGAACGTTTAGCAAAGTGAGGATCGTTGTGACCAAGAAACTATTCCAGTACGGCACCAGCCAGCCGTGATGAGTTCCATAAACCTTATTTTGCAACACATTTATGCAGCACACCATGAAAGTTGCATATACCACTTTAACAAGTGCTCTTTGTTTTATGTCATCACTTCATGCCACATGTCATTGACTTTAATGTCTTATAAATACCATTGATATATGAAATTGGTATTATACCACCATATTTCTATCATCTCAAAGCATGATTTCTGGCGCTTTTACATCAAGAGGCAAAGAAAAAAGAAGCAAAGATGAAAAAGGCTCTGTCAAAGTCTTTTATATTTATTCATTTATTTTTTTTCCTGGAGTGGACTGATGGTGAGTTGTGTTCATTTCATTCAGCAGTGCTTTGTGTTGATGGCTTACTGTGCACATGAGAGCCATGCGGCACTAGAAATAATTGTTCGTTTCATAGTAAGAAAGGCCATATCAATTAAGGGTAAATAGTCTCTTTAGTTTCTGCAGTACAGCCCAGTGGTATGCTATCAAGTGCATGTTTCTCTTTCACCGCTGCTCTTTGCAGAATGAGCATAAACTGTATTTAAATATCTCCATATCCTACCGGCATTTAAAAGGAAACAAAAAACTCACAATATATGCTTATTTGTGAGTCATTGTGTAATTGGTGTGAGTGTGTGAGTGTGTGTGTGTGTATGTGTGTGTGTGTGTGTGTGTGTGTGTGTGTGTGTGTCTGTGTGTGTTTGTGTGTGGGAAGTTCGACTATTAATCTAAGATGCTGGCTATGCATCAAAGAGGGAAAATCACATTGTGTGTGATAATTGAGTTTGTTCGAAGGAAGACATCACACTCCTGCAGCAGAGGAGCATGAGTTGCATCACCGACTTCCTGTTTTACAGCAGCCTCACATCCCCATCGTCCCCTTAGTCATCTCAAACTCAAACCAAGTGCACCGCTGACTCCGGAGTCTGACGTCATCGGATCTTCCACATCGGTACCCTACTGTAAAGGCTCTGAATGTCAAACGTGGTTACGTGCCGATTTGTACAGCGAGCAGAGACAACGGAGTTTTATTAGCTGTTGGCACCAAAAATGCTTCCCTGTAATTTTTTGCAGCATCCATTTTGGGAAATTGCAATTATCAATCTGGACTGTGGAACAGTGAAAGGACAGACAAAAGTTGCTAATCCATTCATCCATTCATCCATCCATTGTCAAATGCTTATCCAAAGTCAAGTTAAAGGAGAAAAAGTTGATCGCTGCTTGACGGACAACCTTGAAATAAAATTACAAGATTTGGCAGCCATTCTTGGACCATCTTGTTCAATTTGATGGAGTCCTTGAGCAGTTGTGACATTGACAATAGGCTACTTACCTCTTCTTTGATATTTTCTGGATTACATTTGAGCCTGCCTATCTTAGTTATTCCTATACATGTCCTTGTCTTGAACTGTACGCCCTGTTTTTTGTTTTTGTTTTGCCTGTGTGTGTGTTTTTTATTCCTTTATTTGACTTTCCTTTTATGATTATTTGCTTTTTCATTTTGGCATAATTTCCTATTTGTCTCTTTGTACTTTACTATTTAAAATTATTTTTTTTACAAAAATAGTTGATCACTTTGACCATAATAAAGTGTATTGGCCACGTTGGTTTATATACACATGGGAACTGACTCCAGCCAGGGGAATTAAAGGGGCAGCAGAATGCTAGAGTGGATATATGGGGATAAAAAAAAGTTTCACATTCGATTCCCAGTGCTACAGAAAGCATCTTAAGGGGTCCTTGACCAAGACACTGAGCCCCTAACTATTCCCTGAGCACCACATGGTGCCTGGTCCCTGCTCCTAAGCAATAGGATGGGTCGAATGCAGAGAGTAGCACATTTCCTCCCACGGGACTGATAAGGGAGAAGTTATTATGGGTTCCATGAGGGCACCCATGAGGTTAGGAAACATCATCAAAGTGAATGATCAGATTTCATAAAATGCTGCAGTAAATGTTGGCCTTTGTGAAGCTTGTAGAGGAGACGAACACCTGAAAACATGATGTAAATAACTCGGTGCTCTCCCAGCAGACCACATACACGTCCAAACTGAGGATAAGTGGACTTCATGCCATGCAGTATCACAGTATTCCACTTCAGTTTGACGAAAAGATCCATCCATCCATCCATCCATCCATTGTCAACCGATTATCCGAAATCGGATCGCGGGGGAACTGGAGCCTACCTCCGTTCTCATTGGGCGAGAGGCGGGGTACACCCTGTATAGGTCACCAGTCTATCACAGGGCAGAGCAGTTAGGGGAACAGTGTCTTGCTCAAGGACACCTCGACACACTTCTCTGCAGGACCGGGATCGAACCTGTAACCCTCCGATCACCAGGCAACCGCTCTACCCACTGAGCCATGCCGCCCCTGACGAAAAGATGTGCGATATGAATGTAATATCAATTCAAGGAGCAATATAAATGATTCCATGTGCAATTTAACTGGCAAGTCTAGTTTTAGGGTTTTTTATGCCTCTGTCTGCTTTCCACTTTGCTGCTGTAACACTGCAAATCTCCCTCTATGGGACTAATTTAAGAATATCTGATATTATCTCATCTCCTCTCCCCTTTCCTCCCCTCCCATCTCCTCTCTTCTCTTCTCTTGTAATTGAAGACACTGGAGTCTGGTAACTAAAGCTACTATACTGCCCTCTTGTGGTATTTTTAATAGAAACAAACTCTTCCTCTCTCAGTTTCTCCCATCAGGGGTCACCACACCACAGTCTTTGGTCTTCCTCTTCTCCTCTTGCCTGCCAGCTCCATGTTCAGCATCCTTCTCCCAGTATTCAAATCAAAAATGGCTTTATAGGCATGACGTAACAGTTGTACATATAGCCAAAGCAGACATTTAAACATGAATAAGCTAAACAGGAAGTAGAAAACATATCAACCAGTATACCCTGAATCTCTCCTCTCCACATGTCCAAACCATCTCAGTCTTGTCTCGCTTGCTTTGTCTCAAATCCTGCTTTAATCCTGGCAATATGTTGTACAGTGATTTAAAATAGCATAATCACAGAAAAAAAGCTTTTCCCAACCCTCTCCAGCTGGTTACTGCAGTTTCTCCTTAGTATATGCCGTGATGGAGCGCACACCCCAGCCTCTCCCCAGTGAGTTATTCTATCTCCCTGCTCACTCCATCTATTCTGCGTGGAGTAGATGTACTTACAGTCTTTCTAAGTGCTTCATTCTTAGATGATAGCTCTGCAATCACAGGGACATTTTCAGGACGCAGGCTGCCATCATTAAGCTACTCTCCTCTGACAGCATGTGGATTCTGTGAAGTGCAAAGTAGGCCTCAATCTCACTGAGGCAAGTCCTTGTACAATCATCAGATGGATGGTTAGTGTATGAAGAGGGCGAGGTAAGTGATTCTCAGTTACATCTCACTTGCTGGTTGTAAAGCTAGGTTCTACATCAGAGGGTGGATTAATTGGTAGCAGCAGGCTTTTTGACTGGAGAAGACTCGGTTCGGGTCTTGAATTAGCAGTCAGTCTCAATGGGAGACACTGCTATCCCCTCGTTTGACTATGACTCAGCTCTGTTTTGTTCTGTGGTGATATTTAGAGAAACAACACAAAGGTTAATGTTAGGATGTTGTACTGGAATCAGCTTCTCCTCATTTCCAGAGAAAAAGAGATACAGGTTATTTCAGTGTTGGCTACTGTGATTAGGCTTGAAAGCAGCACTGCCTCAATCCAATGAATTGCTATGAGTCACCACAGCAGATCATCATCTCCATCTCTTCCTGTCCTCTGCATCTTCCTCTGTCACACCAGCCACCTGCATGTCCTCCCTCACCACATCATAAACCTCCTCTTTGGTCTTCCTCTTCTCCTCTAGCCTGCCAGCTCCATATTCAGCATCCTTCTCCCAATATACCAGCATCTCTCCTCCACACATGTCCAAACCATCTCAGTCTGGCCTCTCTTGCTTTGTCTCCAAACCATCCAGCCTCAGTTGTTCCTCGAATATACTCATTCCTAATCTAGTCCTTCTTCATCACTCCCAATGGAAATCTCAGCACCTTCAACTCTGCCACCTCCAGCGCCACCCCCTGTCTTTTTGGCAGTACTACTGTCTCCAAACTATTCAATATAGCTGGTCTCACTACTATATAT
>OMLC01046655.1:0-21826 GCA_900302585.1 Regalecus glesne | reverse complement strand
GAGGGGCTTGACAATTGTATCCGAGACTCTACACACGTGGCCTGTACTGATGTGTCTTTCAAGGAAAGGCTTATTGGCCCGTCCAGGATGACACGAGGCATTCGGGGACTTTGGGGGCTCAGGTTGGGGTCGGGTCGCGAGACAATGATCGCTTGATGTAGCGTCACTTTAGGATAGGACTGGGATGTGCGTCACCCCTGAAGAGGTGGGAGAGGCAACTTTGCAGGGATCGGAACATTCAAATGAAATGAGGAAGAGAGAATGGGAGGGAAAGGAGGGCAGGGTGCAGGGGTATAACAGGGCAACTGCACCACCAGAAGGGGAGGAGAGAGAAGGCAGGGTGCTGGGGTATAATAGGGTGACTGCACTACCCCATTTACACAACTTAAGGAAAATCAATTTTGAAATGAGTTCAAAGACATTCCAATCAGCGGTTGATGGCTGCTCTAAATGACTCCACACTGGGGAATATCTCGGTGCGTGGCAGATCCTCCTATGTGAGGCTTCCTTTGAGGTACAAAACAGACACCTCATGCGACAGATGGCAGTTCCTTCTTGTTAACCCGAGCCATGCGGCGTTCACAAGATTATCTTTACACTGATGATTACAATTGATAGGCTCACATTCTGCCTTTCATCTTCCGCATTCATGCCATCTCCCCTTACCCAGCACAGAGCACCTCTGCTATTACGTGACTCCCCAGTGTATGTGGATTTGTATGGCAGCAATGGCGACATTACCGCAGAGCATATCATAAGCTGCCATAATGGTGAGCTGCGTTAGCTTAAATAGCAAAACAGACTCATTTTTACTCCGCTTTTTCCAACAACCTCTCAAAGCTCCTTTATGGTGTAACCTCGCATTTATCAAACATGGGGGATTAAGGCTGGATGCCCTTCCTGAGACCCCGCGGTGGGATCGAGCTCGCAACATCTGGCTCGTCAGTTCCCAAAGCGGGCGCTCTGCCAGTGAGCTGCCGCGACCCCAGATCAGAGTAATCAATAAGGAAGTGATCGAAGATTGGCGGTTTGATCCCCGACCCAGCAGAAAGAGTGTTGAGGTGTCCTTGAGCAGGATACCAAGGCCATGACTGCTTCCCAGGTGCTGCGGCTGTGCTCGCTGCTCCTATACAATAGGATGGGTTGAATAAGGATCTTACATTTCGCTGTACGTACTGTGACAAATCAATAAATCTTCCATCCATCCATCTGGTTAGATACTGTACGTAGGATCCATCCCCAACAGTTTCAGTGGCACTAAATGCCTTTAAGCATATCATGGATGACGGGCTGCAGTGCGGACCCGTCGCTTCCTTTAATGAGGGGCTTCAGAACAGGACTGTGTCTTCCCGAGTGAAGCAAACGATAGGTTCACCATCATATGCTGTTCACCCATCTGCCACTCCTCGAGGGTCCAGTGCTACCTCTACATACCACAAAGGGCTCAGACAGCTAGCGAAATTCTAGAGGAGGAGTGGGACATCAGAGCACCATTTCCACGTCCTTCAACTGCCCAAATCCCTATGAGCCTGCTGGTCAATTGATTCCTCATCTTTTACAGAGAGAGAGAGAGAGAGAGGTAGCCGTGTCACGCTGCTGATGATGCTGCTGCTGCTGCTGCTGCTGCTGCTGCTGCTGATGGAGCAGCGACGCAGTTTTGAGCCTGATGCCTCAGAGGAATCAAATTTCCAGTCAGGCTCAGGAAACGCTGGTGTTGTTCTCCAGCGCTGTGAAAATGTGTCGATGGCAGAAACGATGAGTCCCTTCATGTTGGAATCCGGTGTGTTCTCAGCGACGGCAGAATGATGCATACATTAGAGCATGGCGAGTCATTAGCTGAATGCCATCCGCCGACTGTGAAGGGATGGGGGCTTGCCTTTCAAGCACAACGCACTACATCAGAAGGAGGCCTCAAGCTAGACTTGTGCCACTCAGGCAATAATTTAACAACTTGACTTATTTTGATACGAGTTTTTCAATGAATTCTAATCTGTAAACCTTTGCCCTTTTGAAAGTGATATCCCACTCCCGCAGAGGATTAGACTCTCCCTCCCTGATGTGTCAATATGGGTTCACCAACAGCCGCCCTTGGACATTAGCTGGTCGAGGAATTCACAGCCAGCCACGGAATCTTATTTTCTTCCTCATTTTAATGCTCGCTGAAGGTCATCGACAGCAGGCGATGATACTTTCCAGGAAGTATATTGCAACATTTGGACGAATCTAATTAACACAATATGTGTGAGATGTATTCAGTACATCTGAACACTGAACCTCCTGATCCTATTCTAATTGATTCATTTCCTCTGTGTTCTTTCATGGAATACGGAGAGCTCTGTTTCCACGTGTCACCATTAGTCTCCGTGATGTGAGGGTGGGCACAGACCTCGATGGAAGCATGGGCTGATTAAGCCTAGACGCCCTTCCTGATGCCCCCTGGTGGGTTCGAAACCCACAACATTTGGCTCCTCAGTTCCCAAGTGCACTGTGTACCACTGAGCTACCGCAGCCCCCTTCACGTGATCTCTGAGTATGTACGTGAACAGCCCCATCAAGTTCAATCTCTCCCATCAGAGGCTTTATTTCAGATGATCTCCTGGTACGTGTGATTCCAATTAACGACAAGCCCTAATTTAACAAGAACGTATCCATTATGGCACTGTGTTCGAGAGAAGGCTTGTATGTACCATGTTCCATTACTGTATGAACATGTGCTATACACACACGTGCACAAAGCATGTGTGTGTGTGTGTGTGTGTGTGTGTGTGTGTGTGTGTGTGTGTGTGGACATATAGTCACAGCTGAAACGACCTGGAAGCACCAATAATTCTTATTCATAAACCGTCCTTGAGAGTCACGTGATTAATAATGGATACGAGTCTCTTCATGTAACCAGCCAGGCCGAGCCCACAGAACAGAGGAGTAACACTGTATTTGCAGCCTCATGGTGTCTAGCGTGTGTGGCGCATCTCAAATTCTGAATGCGCTCGATCCTACCGGGAGAAACAAGAGTTAAATTTTGTCCCGATAAATTTATCCTCTCCTGAGGCACTGCGACAGCATACAGCAACTGAGTGGAACCTGATCATGTATTCTGAGCCTGCCCTATAGGTGAACACCTGCATCACAACTACTTGCAGCCTGTCTCCCTTACGTCCCAGAAAGGAGCACGCAGGCTACCCACACAAGCTATTAACTGCATGGAGATGCGAGGACTAAATCCTGACGTGACATTCTCATAGCTCTTAGGGATATTATACATGGGCAAATCTCAGCAGTGGTACAATGGACCAAGGCTACAGAGCACATTGAGATTGTCAAAGCTCAAAACAAAAGATTTTCTCCCATTGTTGTCAGGCTACAGTATGAGAATAAAGTCGAGCCAAACCAGGGGCTGGGATGTGAATATGAGTCAGAATCCTCTGTGCCTCTCGGTTAATGCATGTTCCCGGACTGAACTTACATGGCTCTGGTCCAGATTTATTTACATGCACAAGAAACACTCATGACAGCACCAGCTGTGGTATTCACATTATCCTCATCGGCGTGCTGCAGAGATGTAAGACGCTGCGCTTTATGCAGGGCGTTCTCTTTGTGCCCGGGTGTCAACTGAGGAAAACCGAAAGCCCGCGAGGAGGATGATAGTTAGCATGCAAATACAGCGCGTGGTGGGCACTATGTGTACATCAAATAAATGATCCAGCTGTAAACTGATTCGCTAGGGGCCTTCGCTCCATCTTCAGCATTTACTGAAGTTAAGGGGAAAAACAAGCAAGTCAAACGTCGTTAATTAAACACGACTGGAACACATTTCCTCCCAATCTCATCCAAGTCAGACATTAAAAGTGGGATTGAGAATTAAATTTGACTTTTTTTTTTCCCACTCGGCTAACGACGTTCGAGGCTGATGGTGAGATGGGGGCATTGCTGTTCCCCCTATAAAGGTCTCATGGGGCCCTGCGCTGGATAAAGAAATCTCTTCCCGAATTACTAAGGGTACATTTATTGACACTTAGCTGGTAGCAATATACAGTGCATTGCTGTGATATGCGCCATTGACTCTAACGGTGAAGCCTTAATTCTCCATCTCTTGGAACTAAGACAGTTTATTACTCTTGCTCTGCTGCATCCGAATTACTCCTCTTGTAGTCGGCTAAAAACAATATGCCAAAACAACATTAAATTGGGCAGCCCTTTGAAAACACTTTCTTACAGACGGAGACGGGGTTTCCATTATCCTTCAAGTCAGCACAGGTCCAAGAAACCATTGGACACAGTCTGCTAGACAGAGGACGAAAGGAAATCTGCCAAAGATACACCGAGCCCGCTCCCATCCACAGCCATTACATGTGCAGGCCATGTTGATTTACTGGCAAAAAAGCAAGGTCTCCTTCTGTGTGAGTCAATGCTGCTGTAAGACGCTGATCTAACAGGATATTTTGCTCTTAAATGGCGCTCATCTCTCAGGGGGTAATGGCTTGGAAAATCTCTATGCCTTTAAAAGGCAACGGTAACTACAGAGCCATTAGACAAATCTCATCCCCCTGACATTTTCCATCACGGCGCAGGGGTCACGGTTTTATTACATTCTTGAACCCGCTACATGCTACGACCGAAGTGAGGGAAATACGATGATAGAGACCTCCCCCGCTAATAGCGGCTGAGGTGTGGTGCAATCAATAGATTGCGTCAAGGTCAGTGCTAATCACCGCGTCGGCACCGTAATGAGCGGAAGTGGCCTTGCAATCTTTCACGTTGGTGTTGGGGAACCTTTATGTGACTCGTGACATTTTCAGCGCCAACACTAAGTTTGCGTGATCTAATATGAGACGCCTTGAATCAGTCGCCGGTCAGAGGAACACGGTGTCAGATACACCGTACGTCCATGCACCGCACAAAAACATGTGGTCAGTAGCAGTGCAGTGGCCTACAGGACTTACCTCGCTAAGCCGGCTTAGACTTTGGCTCATAGCATTTCTAAGCCTCTTAACAAGTAAGCTCAAAGTGAGCTAATTATTCATGGACACCTTCCATTTTCATGGAACAGGACCAAGGACAAGTACCTGAAATTAATCATTTTGGACTGTATCGTGGAGGGGCAGGTTTTACCTACCTAGCTTTAATGCTCTGCAGAGATGTCTCTCGCACATTTAGCATGTGCTACGTTGAGCAGCACTTCCTGTTACGCCTGTTATCTGAGAGGTGGTTAATATCGAGGCTTTGCAACCAGATCCCATGCTTCTGGCTCGACTAGGCTAGGCCAAACCTGTGTGAACACAGTGAGGTCTTGATTCTTGAATTGATACTTATCAAATCTTCTAAGTCAGCCCTGGCTTTAACAGTATTAGGATTCAAGGCGTTTCTTTTCTCAAATTGTGCTTATTGGTTTAACGTTTTACACACGAGTTCTATTGAAATAACATTATGTGGTTCTGTGTTGGGCGGCACGGCGGAACACTCGTTAACGCTGTTGCCTCACAGAAAGAAAGTCCTGGGTTCGAATCCCATCCCAGGTCCTTTCTGCGGGGAGTTTGCATGTTCTCCCTGTGTCTGGGTTTCCTCCAGATGCTCTGGTTTCCTCCCACCATCAAAGACCAAGACATACAGGGATTGCAGACGCAAAGTAGCATGAAGCTATGATCTGGTGCAGTGTATCGGATGGTGACACTAATGTTTAAAAGCTTCACGAGATGCCTGGAAAAAGAGGAAAAGGGGACAAAAATGTGATCCAGGAATCATAGGCTTCCTTAAGGGCTGGAGCAATATAGGTGGCAGGGGGTTGGAAAAGGTCTTGTGAGACTCTGAGGGGAAAACATCAGGTCCTGACGCTTTGGAACGCCACAGTCTTCATAGCCTGATTTGATTCTTGTGGAGACACGAGCTCCCCAAGACAAGGCTTCTCTTGAACATCTATTGCAGGAATATTCAGTTTACTTAGATATCGTTAATTACCACAGGGTCTCCCTCTGACTCTGGAAAATGAAGGTGAGTGTAAAAAGATTTATTAATAATAATTTTCCCTTATCTCTCCCACAGGGGGAAATTTGCAATTATCTGCATTTAACCCGTCCTATTGTATAGGAGCAGCGAGCTGCCACCATAAGGCACTCTGGGAGCAGTTAAGGCTCCATTGTATTGGTTAAGGACACCTCGACATGCTTTCTGGAGGAAAGGGGATTGAACCTGCAACCTTCTGATTGCCAGCTAACGCTCTACCCACTCAGCTATGCCGCCCTATTTACGTCTCCCTGATCAGTCGTCTTCTGACCAGATGGTGCAAATATTCAGCAATCAATTTAGATGCCGCTGGTTGGATAATCTGAAAGGTCATCAATATCCCTGCTCTTTCTCCCATTCATGAAATTCCTGTTTAGCTTCCGATGACTACTTTGTGGTTTCCCCTGTGGGAAGGGGGTTAATTTAGCTCAGAGGGCCTGTGTTTGTTTTGCAAGTCATGGGTGGAACTGACAGAATATTGATGGCCAATGACTTGAGCCTGGTCTGATTTCAGAGGGACTTCTGATTCACGTTAGATTAGATCGGGCAGCAAAGGTCATGAAAGCATGTTGAGGTGTCTTTGAGCAAGACATCAAACCCCTAACTCCTCTCTGGTGACTGTGAGGCGGTTGTGCTCACTGCTCCTATACGATGGGATGGGTTAAATGCAGAGGACAGATTACACCGGCCTTGGGCATGTGGCAATAAACCAATTCTTCTTTTTCATTATGTGGAGTGTAAATTCTAGCCAGAATAACTGGAACATGCAGATGCTGTCGCCAGAAGAAATTTGCCTCAAGGATCTGGAGACGTGAGAAGAAATAATAGGAATCCTCTTGTTAATCAAGATGGCGACATCCATGGTTTGAAATTGAAAGAGGTAATGAAAAGTTGACCCTACCCAACTCCTTTACAGTTGGAAGGGATCCTGGTTTCTTAGGTAGGTCTCTTGAAAATACACAATGTCTGCTTTCAATTCCTAAAAACGTGGCAACACTGTTCGCCTTTTAAGCACTATTTAAGCCCTTCGTGTTCCAGAGTGCATTGTGCACTAAACTTTCTCCTTTGACATTTGGATTAGTCATAAATCCCTAAACCGGAAAATCTCAATTTGGCTGCAGTTGGATCAAAGAGGGGTAGAAATATCAACTTCCTAAAATGCAGGGTGACGTAGAAAAAGCAGGAAAACAAACAGAAAACCTGCCCATTCCCCCAATTTCATTTCATTCATTCGTCTCCTGCTAGCAAAATGTCCAGTAGATTAGATAAATGTCAGTAGTCAGTCAATTGTTCGTCTGGTGGTGTGTTTCTGCCAGAATAAAGAGGGCTCAGGTTCACTCGTGTCTCTGCAGAGAAATCTTAGCATGGTAGAATACCTCACTAATGCTTGGAGCTGAATGTGGGGCAGAACCATCCAGGATGACAGACAGGACTGCCAGACAGTACAGGCTGTAACTGTATATTGCTCTACGTACCTTAGCTATAACCAGGCTAAAAGTGGCATGGGGCTCGCTAGCATCTACCGGGAGGTCGGGACTAGTGAGCCTAGATACAGAAGGGAGTCACTGTCTTTGGCAAGACTCAACGTCTTCTCTTACTGGGGATAATAATGCAACCAATCTATCGTAGGTCTTGATTTGTCTATTTTCTTAGGCTTGGGGGCTAGCATCCCATAATCACGATCAATAACTACTGGAGAGGTGAAGTTATCAGACCCATGATCTCCCGGATAAGCTCGGTCATGAACTTTGTGGGGCTGGAGCCTTCAGCAACTTCTGGAACTGTGATTAATCTGAGAGTCTGCCGTTGACTCCGACTCTCAAGGTCACCACATTTGTCCAATAACTGCCACTTTGATGAGTGCTGAAACACTTCCCCCGCATAACACGTCCAGTTGAACTGATTCAACTTTTTGCAAAGCTGTTGAAGTGTCATGTCTGATTGCTCGGCGGTTGTTTCGACAAGGCCTTGGTGAGGTTTGCTCATTATCTTCCTCTAAATAGTGATGCAGTCCTTGTAAGCTCGATGAGATCTCAGATCATCCCATGTTGAACTATGATCTACATATCAAAAGAATCGTAAACCAGTTTTGCTTTGTTTCTTTTTTTTTAAAGTAAGCGGTGATGATATGGAAATGAAAATGAAAATGCAGGAGTGGTCGAGACCTTCGTCTAAGTCATGTCAAGCAGATGTGGTAGTCAAAACTTGTTTATTTGCAAAAAAGAAGGAAAGGGGGCTCCAGCATGATTCCATGTCCTGACTGCAGATAAGTGGTTGACGATGGAGGGATAGATGGAGAAAAAGGAGGAGACGTTTGGATGGGGTAACAGATATAAGGCCAACATCTCACACCACGAAGCCTGACTATAAAGAAAGCAGCAGATGATATGTAATAGTAGTTGGGCTCCAAAGACTTTATGGATTAGAGATGTGACGATATATCATTATGTCCAATGAGACATGTATAATTCCTCTCATTTAACCTCCACAATTACACATGGCTCTCTTTTCTCTCCAAGACAAATTCAGCTTGTCATTGGCTATAATTACAATATCCTCCAACACTGGTCCTCTAGCCCAGAGCACCGGTGCTGACCGGTGATCCGGACATTTCTACAGGACACACAAGAAAACACAAAGAAAAACACAAAGCATGTATCTCTCAAATAAATGCTTCGTATTTGAAATACTCCCGACCACTACACGAATTACACGTTGACATCATGAATCAGTTCAATGTGGAAGTTTGTTGACTCTAATTTCAATGAGGGCTGTTCTACATGTCACCATGTCGGGATGGACATGGACTTAGTGGGGGCTTGGGGGATTAAGACCGGATGCCCTTCCTGATGCCTGGTGGTGGGTTCAAACCCACTGCTTCAGGCTCATCCGTTGCAAAGGTGTGCACTCTAGCACTGAGCTACCCTGTTGACTCTAATCCCAGTGTACCTTTGTAAATCTAGTCTCCAGTACTCTGCCGAGATCCATAAATAATGCATTAATAATCCTTCGTACATGACAATTCAGGAGTACGCGTACATTCACCTCGAGAAATATCCCGCAATGCATGAGCCTTTTCACCTGCTGAGGAGAACATGGCTGTTGTTGCGGAGGCTCTGAGTAAAAATGGAAGACGAAAAAGTTCACACACAAGTTGGGCATTAGGCTTCATGATTACTCATCGTTACTACTCAAATGCCTTGCAGAAAAGTTATTACATAAAGTTTTGCACACCCTCCACTTAATCCGCTTACTTCTTTAGATTCAGTGAGAGGCTGGAGACCATCCCAGGCCAACATGTGTCCATCCCAAAGCCAACACGTGGACTCTCATTACTCACACTCCTGTTTGAGCTCATAAGCAATTTGGAGACTCCAATTTACCTTTCAGCCATAGAGAGAAACTAGAGGTACCAAGAGAAATGCATGTAGGAGGACACATGGCCCAGATGGGATAGGAATATAACCTGCAACTGTTACTCACACACACAACATTTAGCTGGCTGCATGTAAGGTCCTCTCAAATAATACAGTAGGTACCATCTCCTGCTGAATGGTGAATGGTTAATGGATTCCTTTTCATACAGCCCGTTTCAAGTCTAGTGGCCATTCAAAGCCCTTCACATCATATGCCTTACATTTAGTGAGGATGTGGGATTAAGGCCAGATGCCCTTCTCCTGATGTCCCGTGGTGGGATCAAACCTGGTACACCCTCCTTGGAGGCGCCTGCTCTACCACTGAGCCACTGAGGGCCTGAATCGTTTTTCATGTCACAATCTAGTCTCCTTGTTATGTAAATTGCTCAAACAGGCACTTCATCATCTGCCACATTGACACCTCTGTTCCCTGAACGTGGTGACTCCTGGTTTTCCAAAAGTTTGTTCCTCTTCCTTCTTTAGAAGTTAAGACAAAAGTAGTTTGTTTGGACATCATTACTAATCTGATCTGAAATAACTGCCAAAGAATTTAAAATCTACTAGAATAAGAAGTCCCCATATTCTGAAGATGGACACAGACTTAGATGGAGCACGGAGGAATAAGGCCGGATGGCCTCCCTCACACCCTACGATAGGTTCAAACCTGCAACATCTAGCTCGTCACTTCCTGAAGTCCGTGTTCTATCGTTGAGCTACCGCGGCCCCCTCAGATGCTACTAGAGTAATGACAACAAATTCAAAGCAAAATGGAATGATACTACCAATGATACCATTTCCATGACCCTAGACCCTGCTGAACTGCTAGGACATTAGTTACAAAAGTTATTGATATCTAAACCAATTCATGTAAACGTGCCAAATATACTGTCTTTATAATATTGACTCTGAAATGTCAAAAATGAGAAAAGAGTGAAAAAAAGTCTGTCTCTAGACATTTTACAAGGCTGTGCATGACTTGTGTGCATTTAAATCAATTTCCAGGGCACATAAATCGTTGGTGAGTTAGTAAAGATTTATGAGACTCCTTAATGTAACAAGGCTTCGCACCAGAATCTGGTTTAAATCATGTAAACCGCTTGTTGACAGTCACAAATATACTTCAGCTTGAGTTATTTAGATATTTGACGCAATGAAAACTAATGAAGGAATGAAACTAATTTAATAAAAATGAAGACCTTGATCAGGGAGTCATATTAACATACAAATGTCTTAAATATATAACAAATAATTCAGCTACATTCTTATGACCTGAAGATTATTTGCAAAAATTATTGATCCAGATTTTATTTACACTCCCTGAAAGACAGCTGATTTGACTCAGATAGCACCATGTTGGCTATGACTGAAAGGAAGGAAAGTTCAACATAAAGTATTATATCACTCATATTTCACCGTAATATAAAAGTCAAACAAATCAGAGGGTGGAAACAAAAATGGAGCTTTGGAGTTCCACATCAGCATCTGGAATATCCAGACAGCTCCAGCTGTTGCTCCATTCAGGTTTTTAACAAATGCCAGGTGTCGGTTAATATATCTATATCTATAGACCTTTTCTGAAAGCACAATGCTGAATGCATGCATTTCCAGTGAGCCCGATCATTCCTGGCTTATCTGTTGTGCTTGGACCGATCTGATAGAGCTGTAGAGTAAGCAGCCATATGTCAGGGAGATGATTAGGGCTAAAGTCGTGCAGAGGGAAAACTCATCCCCAGAGTGAGATGTGCGAGCTGCATCTGTTTCTGTGTGACGCTCGGATGACGTACCCCTTCATTGCTAATCAGAGTGAAAAAGACATCTGATCTCATTTTTGACCATTATTCACTTGACAACCAGCAACCTGCTTAGCGAGAAGATAAACAACATGCATAATCAAACGAGTGTCCAATGTTTTGCTGTGGATTATCACCAAAGGTTGAACAAGACGTGTCCTCTTTAGCACCGATTGAATAGTTACACAACACAGGACTGATTTCCTGAACCTTTCCGTGGATCCATGTCTCAGTTTTGATTCTTAGAGGTTGTTTCAAATGAACATTTGGATGAGCATGTTGGGATGAACATTTACTACCACTGTAAATTGGCAAATCCGGCCGATGTGTCTAACCAACCATCCTCTCTTAGAAACTGCATTCATTTTAAAACGGACAGCTCAGGAGGTGGGCCAGTCGTCCAGCATTGGGTGCTGGACCTGTGCCCTTATCCATAAGGTTAGTGGTTGTGTCAGGAAGGCCTCCAATGTCAATGTCTGCCAAATTCTTATGTGATTGAAAAAAAGCCATACCGGATGAGTTGAGTCACCACACAGGATCAGTCGGCTGGGTTAACAATGACCGCCATGGCTGATGTGCCGTCATGGGGTACCAATGGAAACTGGAAAATCTCCTGTGGCGACCCCATAAGAAGAAGAAGATGCAGAAGAAAAAGAAGAAGAAGAAAAAGAAGAAGATGATGATGATGATGATGATGATGATATACTCTCCAATGTCATTTTACCTTTGATAAATTCTGGTTTAGGGACCAGATAGTTTCACTGGAGCCTCTCTGAGGAGCTTTACATGCAGAGCAGCGTTTGTTGTCTAATACACTGAAGTCTCTCCCCCAAAGCTAGTCACTGACAACCAGCTGCCAAGTGTCTTCCTCGATCTGCTGTCTAACCCAAAATTGACTTCCACATCAAATCTCGACAAACTGCACGGCTGCAGACTTGCTTTACAGACACTCTGGGGTGGCTCTGATTGTCTTGAAATGTTTGTGCTCCACTGATATAACTCGTCTGATAGTATAAACAACGCTGTGCTGAACTGACCTCACCCGGCCATGTGAACAACAACACATGAGGCCTTTAATAGACACTTACGCGAGTGCTTTCTACGGCCGATTCAAATTTCACAGTGTTTTGCGAATAGGCAAACCGAGCAGTGGCGACGTCCGCGTCCTTAATGCAAAACTGTACCGTTGCATTTCGAAGGTCTGTCAATACTGTGATGCGATGAGGACGCAGCCGTAGTTTAAAATTTACTTCCTTGTTTTCTTTGTCGGATACAGTGGAGGACCTGCAGAGCCGACTGTCCCATCACAGTCATGTAATAGACTTTTCTCCCTGTACCCCACCTCACCCCCCCAACACACACACAAACACATATGACACTTCTACAGAGCAGAACTCATTTATCCTGCCAAATAAACCAAACACAAGAGACAAGGCGAAGAAATCATAAGAAAATTAAACATTGTACTGCAGCGTAAAAAAAACTATTCATTTTCAGGGCAAATAATCACCCGTTTCCAGACAAACTGGAGAGTCAGACTCCATCAGTGTTGACATGAACATTTGGTGAGAACATAACACAGAGGAATTTCACATATTTCATTCCACCCTCCATCCATCCATCCATCCATCCATCCATCCATCCATCCATCCATCCATCCATCCATCGTCAGCCACTTATCTGAGGTCCTGCTAGAGCCTGTCTCAGCACTCATGGGGTGAAGGCAGGGAAACACCTTGGACAGGTCACCATTCCATCATAGGGCTTGAGCAGTTGGGGGGCTCAATGTCTTACTCAAGGACACTTAGACACATTCTGAAGAAGCCAGAGATCCAACCACCAATCTTCTGATTTCTAGACAACTGCCGTAGCTCCTGAGCTATGCTGCCCTTTGATTGTCATTCACGTGAGCTCTGTTTTGACTTTTGGCAAAAGGTTTTATGATGAGTAGCTGTAGACAGTGATACTATATTAGTTATCACATTAATAACATCAATGTGGACCGCGGTAGCTCAGTGGCAGAGTGTGCACTTCAGGAACTGATGAGCCAGAAGTTGCAGGTTTGAGCCCACCGTGGGGCGTCATCTGGCCTTAATCTCCCAAACTTCTTCTAAATGTGTGACCACCCCCACAACATGGGGAGTGATCTCATCAAGTGAGGAGAAATTGGGATGCAGTCCGTTTACGATGTCTTTTTACAGACTGCCGCAGTGAAACAGCACACCACGCGTTACTGGCTCCAGCAGAATGAACGCATGCAAGTATGCTAATGCTGACATTAAGACATCAGAACGTTGTGTACAGCTGACCTGCTCGGCTCTGTTTTTCCTCTGACAGGAACAAACCTTTCGGCTGCCTCATCTCACTTGATTTTAACAGACAAGGTACACAGGCAACAGGATCTGTGATGTCGTCCTTTGCTTCATTCATTGGTGAAATTTGAGTTGGTGTAGCTCTGCTAGGTTTTTTTTCACCAACTCGCATTTCATGTAAGTCGATGTCACCCGCCCGCCCTCGGCGGAGACCCTTGCAGTCTGTTCTGTACCGATTTCAGATAATTCACTGGAAAGACCGACTCATCTTTGACCGGTCCATTTTATATCAGCTTGACCACTGCTCTGGTGAATATTTTGATTTTACGAATCGAATATTTTCAAACTAACCTTATTAAAAGGTCATTTGGCAATACTGCGGGTAATCCCCCCCCCCTCTAAAAAAATCTGCGTGTGTGAGTGTGTTTGCCTACAGGGTGTTGTGGTGAATCCAGCGCAAAAGATGGAGGGAAGATTCACCATGCCTGCTTCCCACCTGCTTGCCACCCTATCACTCATCCCTAGTTCACTGCTGCTGGCTACGCCTTGTGGTGGTGACCCAAGAAGATCTTACTATGTTAGCTTCCCCTGTCAGTACACTGTCTCTTGTCAAAAGACCTCTTCCAGGCCTCCTCAGAGCCTCACACAGAGTAACTAGTTGCCTCTGTTGTCTCTTGGTAGAGGATGTCTGAGATGCAGTATCCCTGGTGTGGTGGACATATGGACAATTCTCACAATGCCACAAAGATAATCCCTGGCCTCAGGAGTCCCATAATAAGCACAGATAAAATCAACCTAATGAGGAACCAACCCCCAATAGTCTAAAGACAGGATGAACGCTCTGAAGACCTCTAGAAACAACCCAACACAGCTTGCGTCGCTGTCACGGAGGAACTCCCTAGCCTGTCTATTATTCATACCCTGGATGCTGTTGTGCATTTCAACGAGGGTTGGTCAGCTGTCAAGTCACTTAAAAACAAAACCACCCTTGGGCCAAGTTGATGACTGTTTAGATATTAATGCAGAGAAACTACCTCTGGCACGAGCATCAACTTGCTCATCACTATGATTTGGAGACAAAAACACCATCCCACAGCAAGGATGGGTAACAAATTCCATTTTGGTCTACAAAGATAAAGGTGAAAGGTTCTCACCAGTCCTGGTGGAGATCATGCTCCGAAGAGCTGTTGTACATTTAATGGAAGACTTGCTGGCAAAGTCCCAGGGTGGCTTTAGAAAAAATGGACGTTAAGTGCACATGATCTCCACTGTATGCCAAAGGCAAAAAAATGCCATGAGCGAAAGCTTGACCTGTTTGTGCACTTTGTGAATCTCCCCAAAGAACTGAACACGATAATTGGTGACTTACTTTGAAGGGAACGCTTGCAGTTTGGTCAGCTTTAGAATTTCTTAAGAATCATGCATTTCCCTCACAAGGGAATAATGACCAGAGTGAAGGTCAATGGCATGTAATCTGACCTGTACACAAGGGAAATTGGTGTCAGACAGCACTACGTAGCTGGACCTGTGGTTTTCTGACATCTTCCTCTCATGTGTTAGAACTCCACTTTGCAAGTCTCTAATACAGTGAGACAGGAAGTGGGTTGACTCGGAATTTCAGACTTCCTTGAGAAAGACACTGAACTCCTACCTGCTCCCAGGCAGTTCAGCAGCCCACTGCCACAGCTTAACTGTAGAGGACACATTTCATTGTAGGGATGAAATAACCAAATAAAGAGCCCTTCGTTTCATCAGAAGCTCTTCTACGTCAGGAGAAAGTAGGCTACCATAAAACACACAAACATTACTATATGCAGATGACTCTGCTTTTGTTGTACAGCATCTCTGTACTCCACAGTGATGTGTGGGTGAAGGTTTTTTTAATGTCCATGCCCACCTGCCGCATTATGAGAGTCCTCCGCACCACACAACCCACCAAAACGTGCATTAATCAACAATCAACACCTTAATCAACCTAGAAAACTTCAACTGTAGCCTAGGTTTCAGCAAATTGCTGCTCTATTATGTTTCGGGGCTGTCTGCCCAGCATAATACGCTGACTGCAAGGCATAGCCTATTGCATGGGTTCTCAACCTGGGGGTTGGGATCCCAAGGAGGTCAACAGATGGCTATGGAGGAAATGAGCACAACAATGTCCAGGTCCATGGTGTATCGTCTCTGTAGTTGCCGTGCCGTCAGGCGTGGCGCCCTGTGCTGGCCATCGGTATACTTCAAGTACAGCTGTAATTCTGTCTGTGGAGAAAGTGCTGGTCTTCCTGTGTGAGTTTGGGAGCTTTTATGTGTTATGTTACAATAGTCCCTGCACTGTCTCAGGTGGAGAGGCTATAAGCAATCAATTTATTTGCATTAGGGCTTGGTAAGTTAAACGTCTCAGTGCTACTGAGGGGACGTTGCGATCACCAACCTGATTATTATGGGGGGGGGGGTGCAAGTCCAAAGGGTTGAAAACCACTGTTTAATAGTGTGGAGGCTTTCCTTTTATTTACACTTCCAAAACTCTTCTTCTGGTCTAATAAGAGGCTTGTAAGCGTGTCAGAGAGACTGATTACATGGGTTTAATTATAGGTTACATATTGTGCTGCTATTCAACAATAAAGAACATCAATTAGAACAATTTGTCTGTTTACTCGGTAGCCTAGAGCCAGACACTATCAGGCTTAGATCCAATAGGCCATAATACAGGGACCTGCAGTAGATCACACATGCTGCGGGTTCAAACCCATCGTGGGGCATCAGGGAGGCCATCTGGCTCCACCTAAGTCCACGTCCATCCCAACAATGCCGGCGTGACGAATTGCAACAGATAAAGGTGGACCCTGCAATAGGCCAGAATAAACAGGTTGCACCCAATGCAAACACATTGATCTCTCTTACACTCTCTGCCCGAGACTGGACAGGGATTACTGGACTGGATGCTGTGTTAGTATAAAGCCCACTGATGCAAATTTGTAGTTTGTGGTAATGTGCTACACAAATGAAATTGACTTAATTACTGTGATATAACACATGAAAGCTGGCAAACTCACCCAGCAATGGTAAATGGACTCATTGTTATACACAAGAGCTTTTCTTGTCTGGAGACCACACAAGATGCTTTACAATGTATACCTCAAATTCATCGGGAATGGGGTTGTTGAGACCCGATCCCCTCCCTGACACCCTGAGGTGGGATCAAACCCACGTCACCTGGCTTGTTTTTACTAAGGTGCACACTCTACCACTCGGGTATCATGGCCCTGTGAAGTCTTGAAGTAAACCGAGGGCCACAAAGCGCACCCCCAATCATGCTGTGACGGCATAGCAGTTGAAGAGAAAGTACTCCACTTTTCACAGCAGGAACACAGCGGGTCTGGACGATTCCGTGCTCGTTTTCTCCACAACCATCTGGAGATCCTCGGAAATTTCTTCATGACCCCCTTGGGGTTCCTGACCCTCAGGTTGAGAGCCAATGCTCCCAAACACATGCACTGACTACAGAGATAGAGAGAGAGAGGGGGACTGAGACAAGGTGGACTACTAATACACAGCCAAACCTATAGCATGCTATGTTTCTGTAAGTCATGAATAACATACTTGGAATGCTGCATTTTAACTTTATGACCCGCCTGTCCGTCCCCGTGATATTCTCTAGCTCGCTCATCGAACCCGCCCGATAAGCGGCTCGCGGGTCAAGCCTCACATCACTACTCCCCCGTCACGGCTGCTGTAAAGCTGCAAAACAGAATATGCCTGACGATAAATGTAATAATAATCATTTAGACACCCAAAGCCTTCATATTGACAGAAGGGAAAATCACCTCAACCACCTGTGTCATGCACCAACCTGGGTGATGCACGGCAGCCATTTTACACCACAACGCTCCCCTCACATCAGCCTGAGGCGGAGAGGAGGAATCATTCAGCAAATCACAAGGGGGATGATTAGGTGGCCAGATGGAGACAGTTGGGGTTGGGAATTTTGCCAGGACACCGCGGGACTCCCTTCCTTTTGTGATAAGTGCTATGGGATCTCTAATGACCACAGAGAGTCAGGACCGCAGTTTAACATCTAATCTGAAAGATGGCACAACTCTTCCAGCACAGTGTCCCTGTCACAACTCAGGGATTCATTCATGGTTTGTCTGAGTACGACCAGAGGGAAGACTGCCCCACATTAGCCCACCAACACCACTTCCAGCAGCAACTCATTTATCCCAGGAGGTCTCCCATTTCCATACTAGCCAAGCCCACATCAGCTTAGTCTTTATCATTCAGCGGAGGCAGGGTCTGTGTTGGCATGGCTGCCCGCTAGCAGAGACATATTGCAGGTGATGTGTCAGTGGTCGATCACTGACCCTTCTGAGGAGCTCATGTTCTCCCACTCCGAGACATCACTCACTCAGCACTGTGCCACATTTGAATACCTTGACAGCATCCTCTCAGATGACTGCAGAGCTCACCAGGTAGCCATGTGCCGCTGTATTAAGCAAGTTTCTCTCTTTCAATTTCTTGGGAGCTAGGTGTTTGACAACTGAAGCCTCACTGCTCAACTATAGTCATGGTCTATCAGGCATTATGCACATCTCCACACTCCTCTCTGGAAGTGAGACACGGACTCTTCACAGCCACCATCTGAAACAACTGATACCTGCAGTGCATTCTGAAATAGACCAGGCAGAGAAACTGAGATGCATCTGTCCCTCACCATCAGCTAAGAGGTCTTGACCAGGATCCTCAAAGACGGACTTTCTCCAAAGATCTTCTATAGGCAATCAAAGATGGTGCAGTGTTCTGCTGAAGGGCTCATAATGGGGCTTAGAGGACCAAGCCGGGATCATGAGGAAACACGGGATTTGAACCCAACTTCTGGGAGGCAACAACTGCAAACCACTCTGTCAGCACCTATCACCGAGAAGAACAGGCCTGAACATCACCTCAAGAGAAGAAGAAGAAGAAGAAGAAGAAGACTTTGTGATCATGGTCAAAGTCAACCTCTCAGGCAGGATGTGTGTGTGCACCGTCTGGGGCAGACACACTGCAGGTTTGTTCATCATGCACTGGAAAAATTGCCCGGGGGTTGTTTGGCCCTGCCATGAACAATCACCTGCACCAGTGATAATACAGCAAGTAGGAACGAGTTAACAGACCTCTCAGCATCCATAGATCAGGCGTGACTCTCACCCTTGCCACAGTGTACCCGGCACGAGGGCATGCACGCCTCGGTTGATATCATCACTTCTCCCATCGACAGAAACAGTGATCGTCTACCTGCTACACCGCTCATGACATCTTAGACAAGTCGCCCGACTAAATGAACAATTGGAAGAAAAGCAAAGGTGAAGCAGAGTTAGAGAGGATAACAGAGAGTCCCTTACCAGACACGGCTGACTGAGAGAGACAGTGTTTTATTGCCTCAACACCAAGGCCGCTGGAATTTGTTCTTAGCATTTAACCCATGCTGTTGTAAAGGAGCAGTGAGAGTAGCTGTCGTGTGGTGCTCAGGGAGTAGTCAGGGGATCAGGGACACCTCGACATGCTTTCTGCATGTCCACCTGTCTCTGATTACTAGATGACCGCCCTTCCTCCTGAGCTATGCCCCTTTTACATTCTTATGATAGGTTAGTTAGAGCATGCAGCGAGCAGTCCTTCTTAACACGTTACTGACAGCACCCCCCCCGCTCTGGGGGTGGGCACAGACTTAGATAGAGCTCGGAGGATTATGGTCCTTCCTCCTGTTGAGTGGTGGGATCAAACCCACGACATCTGGCTCAGCAGTTCTCAAAGTGTACATTCTACTACTAAGCTACCTTGGCTCCTAGTTACGATGCACAGTTAGCCTCTTTATCTCTTAACTCCATTTACCAAAGTGACCGCAGTGTTATACGTGTTCCTGTATCTGCATCGTAACTGGAATGGATTAAGAGTAGTGGGCAGTGGATCTAAGTTGGAATGGGCTGTACTCCCAAACAGATAAAGTTGATTTCTGGATGTTGTCAGTGCACCACTAATGGCCATTGGGAAAATGGTTCTTCTAATGTTCTAGGAAAAGCCCCCCTCATTTATACTCAACATGCACCGACTGTTAAGTTAGAATATGTATTGGCTACGCTGTTAGGGTTTGGTACTAACATTAATACCGTGTATAAAACCACAACCCCTGGACTATATTCCACATATCTGTACCTGCTGCTATGGGGCAGCATAGCTCAGGACGTAGGGTGGTCATCTTAGTAAGTGCTCCCCCGGTGCAGCGGCTGCTCACTGCTCCAATACAGTAGGACTGGTTAAATGCAGACAACAGATTTCACTGTAGGGATGTGCAATGAAAAATAAATAAAGCTTCTCCTTCCATCTCCGTTCAATAGAAACCCCCGACTTGTAATGTTTTGTAATTCTAAACTTGCGCGATTTTATTTTTCCTCACAAATTATGAAGTTGCCTTGTCAGACTCAAGTAGGCCTCATTAACAAGTACAAATTATCCAATTAACCTACCAATTAACCCAGCAGAGAGAATGTGTGCAGGATAGAGCGACAGAAGTATGACAGACAGACAGACAGACAGACAGACAGACAGACAGACAGACAGACAGACAGATAGATAGACAGACAAACAGATAGAGGGAAAGAGTGGGGTGGGGGTAGACATCCATCCATCCATCCATCCATCCATCCATCCATCCATCCATCCATCCATCCATCGTAAACCAGTTATCGGATGTCGGGCTGTGGAGTCGTACTGGAGGCTGTCCCAGCACTCATTGGGCAGGAGGCAGATAAACACCCTGGACAGGTCACTATGCCATCACAGGGCTTAAGCAATTAGGGAGTTTGGTGTCTTGCTCAAGGACACTTTGACACGCTTTCTCCAGGGGGCGGATATCAAACCACCTATCTTCAAATACTAGAAGACCATCCTGTGTACAAAAGAGAATTGCTGGGTCTAACAATAGACCTGGAAACCTCACATAAGATTTGTGTGAGCAAAGCTGGAGAGGAGCGTTCCCTGGTATTGAAGAGAGGTCTGCTTTACAGGTTATGATCACCTCCCACATCGTAGGGTGGACACTGACGTAGAAGGAGCATGGAGGATTAAGACCAGATGACCTCCCTGACGCCCTGAAGTGGGTTTGAACCCACAGCCTCTGGTTCAACTTGACCTCTGTGCTACCATGGCCCCCACGTAACCCTATCTGATGCCTACGTGGCAGTATGGAGGAAGATCTACAAACACAAGCTGTTCTATACATTTGTTCGCTGGAGCTTGGAGTTGTGGATTTATGAGGGGCGGACATGAAGGCCACACAGAATATGAAAATCCCCTGCCAAACTCCCTTCCTTCATGGAAATGTTGAATTTGTGCATTCTGTAAAGCGGAAGGTGTGTGCTCACAAACGCAGCCTGTTTGAACAGCAGAGTGGCCGAGCGGCACAAGTGGATTCTAAAGTCTCTCTGCGTGAGCGTGAGTTCACGTGCGGTGCGATCAACACTGCCTGACCACACAGCACAGCACATCACCATGGACACATCACAAGCAACATCACACCGAACATGAACATGAGAGAAATGCAAAGGCGCTGAAATCTGTTGACTATCAGCGACAAGCGCGGGGAAACAACAGGCGAACATCAAATGATAAACCGTCTCTGGGCGTCTTCAACAGCACGCCAATCACAACAGTTCAAGAACAAACAGGTGGGCCAGTAAATGAAGAGGGAGGAATACATTGGAATACACCCACGTCCACTCTGCTGAGGTTTCCTTGAGCAAGTTAATGAGTTTCTGTAAATGAACCCGTGCTCTGACCTTGGAGCGGACGCCGAGAGAAGAACTTCACCATGCGGATCAATAATGCATTACATTATTTATAGATCAGACACAGAGAGAAGTTCAACTCAGACTTCACATCAATGTGCAACTGGCGGACCTGCTTTGTTTACTGCATCCGGGTGGACATTTTGCATCTGGCTTATCTCCCATCCTGGATCTTCACAACGTTCTGTCAGCACTGATCCTTTTTTTGCTGCACTTGTGCAGTCTGTTCACTGGCAGAGGCACAATGAAGTGAAGATGTCTGCGGAGGCAGAAGCCCGTGAGAGGCTGTGCGTGGTGTGTGGTACCCAGTGAAGACATTAATCACCCTGACCACCCGGGTCCACAAGTGTTTACAACATGATGAAGAAACTCAGCTGGTGTGTATGGAGAGAGGGAGAGAGGGAGAGAGAGAGAGAGAGAGAGGTCTGTTTTTGATAGACTATATTCCAGTAATTTGTTTGAGTCTTAGTCAGGCTTATACTGACCAAGACTTAAAC
>OMLC01046654.1:2830-24005 GCA_900302585.1 Regalecus glesne | reverse complement strand
TCTGCATACTGATTTAGCAAAATTTTACATTGGATGCCCCCCTGACACAACCACTAACCCTATGGACAGGGGCACAGGTAACACACTGGATGCCATCCTAGTATGTATGGACTTGGACTCATGCCTGTTACCAAAAGCAATTACTTTAAAAAAATAAATCAATTGAAATGCATATTTATCATTTACTATTCACGACACAGTTAAGACATTTCCAAATGTATTTCAACTTCTTACAGTAGCCTCATTACGACTGATAGCTATATGACAATTGTAATATTTTCTAACAGAGACATTTTTTCTATCCTTCTCTCATCCAACCCTCCACCCATCCATCTATCTGACTTCTATTCATCAGGTTAGGGGTCTTATGGTTCCCAGAGTTAGCCTGGCACAACAGTGCCGGAGGGCCAGCCATGCTGGTTTAATCATACTGCAGCCTCCAAGGTGAAGTAGGTATACCAGGCGGCGAGCTTGGTATATCCAGTATACTTTGGTATATCTTACACATGCCCGTTGGCCTGATTGCCAGATGGTGGAATGGTCAAGAAAGGCTAAGTGAATTGGGTGTCTTCTATCTTCCCCAATTACTTAGGGCCTATGGATCAGTGCATGTCATCCATCATCTAGACCCCCAGACAAATGATTCATCAGCACTCTGCGGGCCTCAAAATGCAATATACTGGTTAGTGAGGACATGTACAGTCGACCAGGCTAGAATCCCTCTGACTGGCCAGAAGCGAGATAACCCTAAAAAATGTACCACAGCTTACAGCGGACATCTCAATTGACCTCAGGTGGTTCACCATAAGTGAGGGGATTTTATTTTGCTGAGTGGCAAAAAGGCCACATGTAGCTATACCATTGTCACACCCAAGGACAAACAAATTCTCATTAGAAGAGGAGCAAAGGCTGTGTTGTTGGTTTGATCCAGCAAAAATGTTGAAGTGTCCCTGAGCAAGACACCTAACCCCTAACTCTTCCTGATGAGCGGATTGATATCTTACATGGTTGACTTTGCAGCGTGTGTGCATGGTAGAATATGAAGCATTAATTAATCGTAAAACCACTTAGAGTGGCTTTAATAGCTAGAAACACACTATATAAAACACAATTCATTTACCATTCAGCTATCTATATCACAACATTTACATGCCTTCTGTGCCAGCAGCCACAGTGGAACAGAGGACTTAGCTAGCCATTGCCAGAAGAGAGTTGGCCTGGTAACCTTGGTAACATGTCACCAGGACAGTTGAGCTTATTACTAAATGCTTGACCTGCACCTCGGCCCTCTTTTGGACTGAAGGGGCCATCTTCTGATGGCCTAACTTAATCCACAGATGGAGAGGCTGTTTAATGGATTACTACACCTCTCATGTTTACACACTCTCACATACACAAACACACACATACACTTGCACAACATCTGGAGATATTTGTTGTTATATTGATACAGATGGGCACAAAAAAAGAAACTGTTAATAACAATAAGCTTCATTTATTTGTCATTGTACATACATTCAATGAAATTTGTTCACTGCATTTATAACCCATCCTATTGTATTGGAGCATTAGGCAGCTGCAGCCTCCAGTGACCAACTCCAGTTCTTTTTCCTATTGCCTTGCTCAGGGGCACTGGCATGAATATTAAACCCAACATGTATGTCCATTTGATGGTGGGAGGAGAGCCATGCAGACATGAGGACATGTCTGCAAAGTCCACACAGAATGGACTTCGGACCTTCCTGTTGTGAGGAATCTTTGCTGATATAACAACAAAAACAACAACAATAATATTTCTTAAAAATAATAATAACAATAATAACGATAATAATAATGACAGAGGCCCATTTTAAGTGTCACAATTACTCCCCGCATTGTTGGGTTGGACATGGACTTCGATAGAGCTCAGGAGGCTTGCGGCCAGAGGGTTCAAACCCACTACCTCTAGCTCATCAGTTCCCAAAGCATGCACTCTACCACCGAGCTATTGCGGCCCCTAGAAATAAATAATAATAATAATAATAAATATTGGTTATTATGCTGTCATTCTACTACCCTTACCCAGTGATTCATTAACCTTGTATTGACAAGATGTTTCTTACAATAACACATGAAGACATAACTACTGAGATATCTTAAGGTTTTCTTTACATTTCAATGCACCGCTGTGGGCTCAATTCCGTGTGGCAGCACTGGCCCTGCACTCCTTTTAGAGATCAATTATTTTCCATTGTTTTCACTTCGTTTCCAAGGTGACACTAATAAATGACATTAGATACAGTCCATGCTGCTCTGTGATACCCTGCATGTGCAGTGGACTCACTTGGAGTAGGTATGCACAACTGTTGATTTTCCAGGCTGTGCAAGGTTAAATACTCACAATAAATTGAAGAACAGCTCTGAAGAATGAAATGCCTCAAAATATCTTTGCAGTTGAAGGTGATTTGGAGATCCTGGTATTTAAAAAGACTACACCATTGTGAAGCCGTGCTGAGATATTTGTGAAAGAGAGTGTAACAATGTGAGGAGCCTTGACAACACCACAACCCCTTCCTGTGTATCCACAAAATGCTGCCAGAAAAGCACGAGACAGCCTCTACTTGACCATCTTCTTCTAAGAAGTCAGTATCAGTTAACATAGATTTGTTGGATTGTTTGATGTAAGCACCTTACACTCGTACATTTTTCAGTATTGCAGCCCTAGTGGAAAACTATTCTCATGCGCTGGCTCTAACAGTAACATGCTTTGCCAATTGAGCATCTTTAAGAAGACAGGTTCACAAGTATAAGGCCTAACCAGTTAAGAGGCTCAACCACAGCAGTGGGTTGGATTGGCAGAACACACCGCTATGCTGCAGCCCTGTAACTTATAAACCAAGCACGGTCAGACAGAATATTCCCATGAGCAAAACTATCGACAGGACAAACATCAAGGAGAACCCCTTTGCTCTCTCTTCCCCTGCTCAGTATGTCTAAGCACACTCTCTTGACCTCAAGACTTAAGATCCTGTCCTCACACAGGCGGTCACATCAAAGATTCAGAAGCTACAGCTGCCATAACATGAGACGTGCACACGTGTGCACACACTTGTTTCTCTATATTTACCCCCTCTTTGACCACATTCATCTCCTCAACCTTGACCCTAACTTTCATAACTACATGCTTACCCTCAATCTTTACCCTAACTTTAACCTAATGCTAATCCAAATATTAATCTTAAACCCAATACTAATCCTAACCCGAAACCCAAATCTTTACCCTAAGATAGATCATTTTGCGGATGGGAGCCCCATGAAATGTCCCCAAAAGATTGGTGGTTCCCGGTTTTTCCCATCCTAATTTGGGACCAAAATAGAAAAATACGCGCGCACACACAAACACGCGCACACACACACATACACACATACACACGCACGCACGCACGCACGCACTTCTCTGTTGAAGCTCTTAAGAACTGATGAGGTGTAACAGAATTATACAGTAGAGTGTAGAAGCACTGTGCTTTTCACCTACATAAGAATACAAGAGTTGAAAACCGTTCTTTGTTCTTCCATCCATCCATCCATCCATTGTCAACGGGTCGCGGGGGAAATGGAGCCTATCTCCTGTATCATTGGACAAAAGGGGGGGTACACCCTGTATAGGTCACCAGTCCATCACAGGGCAGAGCCATTAGGGGAACAGTATCTTGCTCAAGGACAGATCAACACGCTTCTCTGCAGGTGTGGGGATCAAACCTACAACCTTCCAATTGTCAGACAACTGCTCTACCCACTGAGGCATGCCGCCCCTCCGTTCTTTGTTCTTTTCTAACATAAAGTTCTCAAAGCAAACTTCTGAAAAGCAGCAAATCTCCAAACACAAACCAAATTATGACAATGCCAGGAAATGTCGCACAAAAATGTCATAATGATGTACTGTACTTGCCAGCAATTTCATTAGCTTGATAACAAAAAATTGGATCATAAAATTAAATGGCATATGAGTGACAACCAACAATTATTTTATTTATAAACACACACACACACACGCACGCACGCACACACACACACACACACACACACACACATGCGCACAGAACCTCTGGGCACACCCAAGCTCCCTCTCTGCTGCTGCACTGTGCGTTTTTACACTACACCACCAAACAATCTCTGCAATACAACTTTGTGGCACTATTGTGCTGGATGACGACATAATTCTATAGTAGAGCAGGAGCACTCGGGTTGTCTTCATTAGCAACAGTTTAAATTCCTGCAGCCTCTCTGAGCCTGCTTGACAGGGGAACCGTATCCCACGCTGCATCGGGGCAGACAGAGGTGGCGCCTCGGCAATTTCATTTTGTTTAAAAATACTCCCCAAATGTTGTTAGTGCTGCATTAAAGGATCCTGTGTTAAAACAGGCAGGAGGGGAGGATTGAATCAGCCGAGCGTAGGCTGATGCTCCTCACAGCTCCACTCTGCATTAAAGGCCTGTTGGGTTACACTCTCAGCTGGAGGCGATGCTGCAGCAGTCCGCACTAACCACATTAATTCCTCTGTGTTTTTAGATCTACAAAACCCGTGGATACAACTCTCTCTCTTCATCATCTGTGATTACTGTCTGTATACAAATGAATGCATGCTGGCAACAGCTATCAGCTCAGTTGAAAGTGAGGTGTCTGGTTTGAAAACCTTGGAAGTCAGGGGTGTGATCAAGTCTGGTAGACTTAGGGTTTAAGGATGGCTTCCAGCCTTTGGACACTATGCTGTTGTCACATCTAATGGGCTGTAGTGTTCATTCAGACTTGCTGTTATGTTAAGATAATAACTTCTGGTGGAATTGAGCATGATTTACAGACAGTGGGTATTCTTAGTGGGGTGGCATGGCTCGATGGGTAGAGTGGTCGTCTGGGAATCGGACGGCTGCACGTTCGAACCTGACATCTGCAGAGAACAGTGTCCTTGAGCAAGACACTGTTCCTCTAATACATCTGCCTTGTGATAGACTGGCGACCTGTGCAGAGTGTGTGCCTGCCTTACGCCCAATGAGAATTGAGATAGGCTCTAGTTCCCCTGTGAGCCGACTTCAATAAGCGGTCGACAATGGATGGATGGATGGATGAGTTTTCTTAGTGGTTAGCTCAAGATGTAACTGTAGGGCCTCATGTGAGATATTTGTGGAGAAACAAATTTATAATTACTACTTTGTGCAAGTTAGTAATTGAGACTAGCTGTAAACCCTTGCAGATAAAAAAATATGTCAAACATCCAGATATGAGACAAAATCCCATTTAAATTTGAGGTTTAACAGTCCAATCCAAAATGTCTATCCATCATCAACCAATTATCCGAGGTCGGGTAATGGAGGTAGCAGTTCCAGCAGGGAACCCCAATCTTTCCTTTCCTTGACCACATAAACCAGCTCTAACTGGGGGATCTCATGGTATTCCCAGGCCAGTGTGGAGGTATAATCCCTCTACCTGGTCTACCTCGTGGTCTCTTCCCAGCTGAATGTGGCTGGAACACTTCAGCACCAGGTGGTATCCTTACTAGATCCCCGAACCACCTCAACTGGCTCAACTGCGGCTCTACTCCGAGCTCTTCGTGGATGACTGAACTTCTCACCCTATCTCTAAGGGAGATGCCAGCCACCTTGCTGAGAAAACCAATTTTGGCTACTTGTAACCACGATCTACTTTTTTCAGTTATGACCTAACCTAAACAAAGTTGACTAAAACCTAAAATGAAGCCACAGATTAATTGCTCTGATAATGATATCTAATGTAACCAGGGCATACCTATACAGCTTTTAAAATGGATTTTTACTGTTTCAGGACAGAAGCTTGAAAAATTGTTAGTAGCTACTGTGAAATGTCTCAGTGACAAATATAGATATTAAACCTTCAAACATTTTGTCTTGGGGTTCTTTTCACAAGTAAATGGGTCCATATTTGAAATAAGGTTGTAAGTTAATGTAATGTAAGGTTTTTATGTATTGTAACTGGAGTTGTATCAATTCAGAAGTGACTCAGAGCCCGAGATACAATCCAACCACGATAAATACAATCATTTAGAATTTAACCTCATGTGTCAACAGTGTGTAAGGGTTTAAATAACTTCAGTGGCTCTATTAAGCTAAAATAAATGTACATCAAAGCTAAAAAGCTGCAATAAATATTCAAAATATGATGGATCTTTCCTCTACAATATAATGTGGCATCTTTTAATAGTCTAGATACCATCCTTGAAAAATTCCTCTCCATGTGGTGAAGAGAACTATTGATTTCCCTGCAGTCTGAATGGTTTGTATGTGCTCAACCAGTGTAGCCTAATGCAAGTGGGATTTTGTCTGTCCTGGCTCCTTTCTATTTGTCTCTCCGTTTGTTTGTTCTGCTTGTCTGTTCCTGGACCGTGTGTCAAGGCAGATAGATTCCATTTCCGTAGCCTTACATCTCATTATAATAAAATAACACATGGAATCCACTTCAAGATTAATCAGCAGTGAGCCCAAACTCCCTTGTGTGATCTCACGACTTCCCAGCGCTGAAATACAAAACAGACTATTTTGGCCTCAGATTTTAGGAAAAGTTATTTAGTTCATGATTTTTAGCTAGTATGTCTCAGGGTTGAGATGCGGACTTATAGGTTACTTATTTAAGTTGAATTGATTCATCAAATCTAACCAAGCAATCTGACCGAGGGGCATGCCCTGTCTGCTGGGTTCTCAACTCACATTTCACACAAATGACACTCCATTACAGTATCATCATCAGAAGAAAAAAGGAGCTATCTCCTAGACCTGAATAAAAGTAACACACGGTTTACAAAGACAAAACAAAACCTATTTACCCTTTAGTTTCCACTTCCTGCAACTAAAAAACAAATGCTAAATCCTCAAAACAGGGTGAGGGTTGGTAGAATATTGGCTTTCATTTAGAAGCAGTCAACAAATTGTGTTCGCATTCGCAATATCAATCTAACCAACAAGGTTTCTTGTCTATTATTCACTAACGAACAAGGAGACAAAGAGTAGGGGTGTACACTGGAGTGTACACTGGTGTACACTGGAGATTGCACAGGGGTGCAATCTCCAGTGGTGTGTGCCCACATTGCTATGTGGAGGATTGGGACAACACAAGCACTCTACTGACAACAAGAAACATAACATACCTCCTCGCCATTGGGTCAAGATAGTGAATATGTCCGAGAAATTAGAAATTGAAAGAATCAAAAGGAAGAAAAAGTGATGATGAATTAGACATTATTTATATTTACTTTTATTTATATTTACTTTTAATCATTTGGTAGATGCTTTCATCCAAAGTAACTTGCAAGGGGGTCAGTAATTGGCAATTAGAAAGAAGTGCATCCAAAGTGAAGACAATAAAGCTGTGTGGGCTACAGATTAGGATGCAACAGAACAGTAGCACAATAAGTGCCAACACATAAAGCAGTGAGATAAGCAAGAGCAAGTGGAAAAATGCATATTACAGTGACACAATACATCTACATGTGTCATAGATTAGGAGGAGATAGCGCAGAAGGATATCAAGCACAAACTGATAAAACTGAGGCAAGTAAGTGCAAGTAGAAAAGGGCTTTAGAGTAGACACCAGAAATGGTACATAATATGATGCAGGATGGCAGCCAAGGCCAGGTCACAGGTAAATTAACCTGAAGCCAGAGGGTAATTAAGGTAAAGGTAGCCCTTAAATAGGAGAGGATTTAGGCTTCTCTTGAAGGAAGTAGATAAATAGATCCCCTCATCAGTCCCATCCATCCATACCTCGACACGCTTCTCTGCAGCACTGGGTATCAAACCTGCAACCTTCCGATCGCCAGGCAACTGCTCTACCCACTGAGCCATGCTGCCCCTCTTATCAGTCCCGCAAGGGGAAATTTGAAATTCTCTGTATTTTTACCCATCCTATTGTTCAGTGTCTTGCTCAAGGACACCTCGACATGCTTTCTGCAGGACCAGAGATCGAACCTGCAGCCTTCCAATTGCCAAACAACCGCTCTACCCACTGAGCTATGCTGCCTCCAGATACTGTGACCCAGATACTTCTTGAAGGAAGAATCTGGGTTAGTTGTTCTGATGGTGACTGGGAGGTCCTTCTACCACTGACAGGTTAGGTGAGAGAAGAGTTTGGATCTAGAGCTTGTCGATTTAGTAGATCGGAGAGACAGTTCACAGAGACAGAATGAAGAGATCAAGGAGGAGAGTACATGCTGAAACAAGACTACAAGTAATATAGTAGAGTTGCATGGACTGACTGCCCAGAATGCCAACCAGGTTTTTAACTTTATGCAAGCAACAACTGGAAACGGGTTTAAGGATACAAAAAGGAGTTATGTGCACATTTAGGGAAGCTGAAGACCAAGCGTGCAGCATCATTCTGGATTATTTGGGGTGGTTATGTTACACATGCAGGAAGGCCAGACAGAAGTGCCACTAGTCAAGCCATGAGAGAAATAGACCTGGGCAGCATGCTGTGACAGGTGCCACCATCACAAAAATATACATGTTAGGGTTTATACTCCTGCCTGTACCCCTGAGCAAGGCATAGAGAAATGATTTCATCGTATGTATCTACTATTAGTGGTAACCTATCCAAGATGTTTCCTCATCTTTTACCCAATGAGCATTGAGATAGGCTCCAGCTTGATCCCCTGACCTGACTTCGGATAAGTGTTTAATGATGAAGGGAATTTACAATGACAATAGATAAAAAGTTTCTTCATCTTCTCTCCATACAATCTGATCATTCACAAGTAATGAAGTAAAACAACAGCTGAGGTAGGGCGAATAGGTGTTGTCTGCATCAATTGCAGACTTTAACTTTTAGGCAGCTATTAAGAATTGATTTTTTATCATTGATACTGTGCTCTGACATCTGTTAATACATTAGTAGTTTACCAATTTGCTCGTTTTTATGACTTCTACTTTTTAATCGCCATGTTTTCATTCAAGTATTTTATCTCTGTTTCTTGGCGCCTAGGAAGTGTTGTTTGTGTTTTTGCTCGGCTATATTGTAAATGAGGTCTCCACCTCAATATATTTTAGAGTCTAAATAAAGGTTGAATCTAATAGAGACAGGGCACGGAGTAATTGGTGGCATCTGTTTTTGTGTTCTATACTTGAGAGGCCCCTAAGGGCTCATTAAAAAGCCTGGGTCTTTTTAAATGTCCTTGAGTACTGGGCAGAGATTGTTGCCTCTTGACAAGGATGTGCATGGGTGATGGTATTCTCACATACTGTATGACAACCATGGAAGAAGAAAGAGAAGCAACACTACCAAGAGAGACGGAGGAAGAGAGAGTGAATGTGTGTATATACTGACTGACACATGTCATTGGCTACAATAGAGAACTTGCATTCAGTAAAAACACACACCTATGTGCACAGGCACACATACATACTAAGAAACATCAGCATAAGAGGTCAGTGGACTCTCTTTCCTATGGTGGGGGCCTCATGTCACATTGGGCTAACAGATGGACAGTGACCCTCCCCTTTCTTTCCAATGGACTCCTGAAATCAAGATGGATGTCAGCTTCCTCACATTTGAACTCTGTGGAAATGCCCCAGGCATTCATCAAAATGACAGACAGAAGGAATGGTTGTGTGTTTCTGATCTGGTCGAACATAACAACTGGGGAGCGAGCGCATCAGTAGTTGGGCTCACTGACTTCAGATGATTAACTTTAACAGTGTGTTCGCCCATGCATATTCACACCTTATTACAGGGAGGACAAGCTAACTCATTGATTCACAACACAACCAGTATAAAAGGCATATATTCCAACCTGCATATGGCTGAAATAATATTTCAAAACTCTCAGTGAGGAAAGATTCAGCTGGTACTCCTTCAACTTAAGGGTAAATCCATCAGTTTTACAGATAATACCACTCATCTGATAGGAACTTCTGTTACCCTCTTACACTTGTTCCTTTTATGATTAAGAGGCGTTTCAAACATTTTTCTTTTATCTGCTTAAGGTCCCAGCTGGTGTAAAAAGCTGCTACAAACTCAAATATTTCTTCAATATATGCACTTAAGCTTGTGCAAGGACAGCTTACATTGTGCAAAATGTTGAGTGCAGGGGAGACAAAAAGAGAACAAAACCCAGTCGGTTCCGAATGAGTCCTTTAATCGGGCCATCGGCGCCCGGTGGGAAACCTTGTGAGCCCAAACTGTGTTTTAAGTGAGAATGCAACTGCCGGGGCCATTATCCTTTCACTCTTAAACCTTTCTCTCCTTCTCTGTATATCTGTGCGTGTCTGTGTGTGTGTGTGTGTGTGTGTGTCTTTGTGTCCTTCCCCTGCCTTGAAAGCCCTCGGAGCCTCGGGGAGCTGTGAAAAATCAATACTCTTCAGCAGCTCTGCCTCTTTATTCATTTAATAACTCACTACCATTGCATTACTGTTCCACTGATCTCCCATCACAGGGCCCAGATTGACACCTTTGTGCTCTTTTACCACACTAGAGTTTGATGTAATCAGTTACATCTCCACCTCATGCCTGACACATGCATCAAATGGACCTCAGCTATGAACAAGGGTGCATCAACAACATCACAATATGAAAAAGAGGAGTCAAAGTGTGCAGCTTATGTCTACTGATGTGTGTGTGTGGGGGGGTCGTCTAGTGTCTACTGTCTTTTTGATTGTACAGCAATCTTGGAAATGGGCTGTTGAGTTGCACTATCACATTCCAGATATGCACTGTCTAGTGCATATCTGGAATGGAGCTGTTGGAAATAGGGAGACCACCAAATATATGGCTGAAGACACAGGTGTAAGCCTTGTGTATAAAGAAGAAATAAATCAAAATTGCTGAACAGTGAAAAAAGTGAGAGGTACCGGATCTGTGCTTTTCATTCAAGAGTGTTATTGGGAATGTCCAAAAAAACCCCAGTCTGGATCAAGTGATTTGTGGATTTTAGGAGGATTTTGTCCATTTGTGTATCTGTGAAGCTGTGAATGCTTGAATTGAGTGCATGCGTGCGTTAACATCTGTTTGTGTGCGTATGTGTGTGTCTGTGTGTAGTGGGGGTTGCCTTCCTATGTGAGGCCCAGAGTAGAGAGCAGGTGGGCTCGGGATGGAGCACAGAATCTGTATTGATTGTTTTTGTGCCTCAGAGCTGTTTAGCTGTTGTCAAAGCTGCCTCTACCAGCTGAGAGGCAAATTGCAGCATTTACACTGGGAGCCTGTTTTTTTTGTACAATGGAAGATATATCTGCAATAGGCGCTGATGTCAGAGGATCTTTATTCTGCTCTATTCAGAGTTTCGGTCACAAACAACAAGATAGCAAAATTGGAAAGACAAGTCTGCAGAACACTAAACTTGTACAAAAGTTTCCTGTCAAACTGCGAACCCCATTACTCAAATAAGGAACCTCACACAAAAACTTCTACTGTGTACACACACTGAGTGGACAGGTATGAGTCAAGTATCTTATTTAGGTTCATGTTAGTTACTTAGGGACAGGCCCTGTGACTTTTTGTGGTTGGATGGTCCCTCTGAGCTGCACACATCACACTTGAAATAGAATCCCACTATGCCTCCTTATTACCTCATACCTGGTAGCCTGCAAAGCAGGTCATCAATTTTTCTAAGTTTATTTATCTGCACTCTATGTCAAAGATTCAGGGTTAAAGTGATCCGCAAGCACCATATGATATTTGAACAGCCTAAACTGTATGTCATTGCATTATCAAAGTGAAAAGTCCTTCATTCAAGAGGATACATACCAGTCTATATCTGCATCAGTTGTATGATAGTAGCACTCCATTGAATGTTGACATACTATATCAAATATAAGGAACCCTCATAGTGTCACATAAAGTAAAGCACCCATGGATTGAATGATTCAAGAATTGAATTATCCAAAAACATTAAAAAAAACCTGGAGTGATTAATTATATAAAGTGATAAGGAAATCCAAGAATCATGAATAAAGTAGCTTATGATTTTTCAGTTTTAAACCTCATGTGCTGATTCAGTGGTTTCCTGACAAAAATAACTATAATAGCCTAACTTCAAAATGTTCAATTTGTTAAAGTACTGGTTCAGGCCAAGGGAACCTTTCTATGTTTTTTTCATTTTTCCCTGCTAATAGATTGAACTATCAGTGCACAGGGCTAAGTGTATGATTTTATGATGGTGCTCAAACAGAACATGCCCACTACAGGATGTTTGCTCATCCAATATCTAGGAGGGAAAATTAATGAGCGTGAAGGGAGCTGCTGTTTGCCAAAGAGACAGCTGAAAAACATGACTGATAAATAATCTGGAGAGCCTCGAAGCCATTTCAATCAATAGTACGATAGAATAAATCTGCAGTATGCTAAGCTGTTCCCTGGTTACAACCATCAAAACCACTTTCACGATATCCATTTAGTTCAAAGTTGGCAGTGGTAACCCATAGGTTGAAATGCTTCCCAGTCAAAACTGTTAAATAAGGGAATCCCTCCCCTCCTTTAATTGCCTCTGTCAATGAGCAAGGCATTCAGCCACCAACAAATCACCTTAATGAGTGATGGGTAGAATCTAAGGTTATGTTATGTGGCTTTCAGGTAAAATAACATAAGATATTATTTTATTAGTCACATGATGGGAAATTGGCAGTATTATAGCAGGAAAGTGGAAAACAGGACAGATGTGTGATTGTACACAATATTGTAAGTGTAAAGAGCATACTGTGCATGTTCATTTAACGTTAACCGCATTTAATTATCAATTATAGTATATTGCAGTTGCAGTAGAGTAGATTTTGCAAAACACTGGACAGGGTGTATGCATTCAGTATAGGCAATAACTTCACACTTTAATTGGAAAACTAGCATCTTCATCCATAGTTCTCAATTGGTCACAATGCCAAATTGTACCATAAATGTTTATGATTTTATATCATTATTTTGAAACAGGAGCTTTAGGCGATGCTTTGATATCTGCCAAGAGTGCTAATTTAATCCAGACAAAGTGGTAAGGAGCAGAAATCCCTTACCACCATTCAGTGGAAGATAATTTCTCATCCTGACTTCATTGCTGATGTGTGCCATATACACCATTTGTGCATGCTGCTGATGTAAGTCCGTACTCTGAAACAAAAAATGGCAGTTACAAAGTCAATGAATCACATTTTAACAAGCTAGGTCAGTTTGATGTAGCTCGCCGATTTGTAAATCATTCTCATTCTTGTTCCCGTAAAAAGATCCAGACAAAAGAGAAACACAGAAAAGGACAGAAAAGTGAAAGAAATATGCAAAAAAAGAGAGTGACATGGAGTGATGTTTGGGCCAGTGTTATTTTGCGTTGTGGAGATGTTGTTAATCCAGGCTGGGCTCCATGCAGAGAAGCTGACATTAAATCATTCATTGTACCGTGGTTGTTTTCATGTGTTTCTACGTGTGTTTTCTAAATATATATAAATAAATGTGTATATGTGTGTGCGTGTATGCACGGGTGCGTTCTTATTGATCAGCGTACACAGCTTTACAACACTGTCATAAATGTCATGTTTTTACAGGCTACTGTTTGATATAAACCTGATTAAAGTATTTGCTTGCTAACACAGATTGCAGGCAGCAAATGGCTAGAATCAGATGATAACTCGGCAATTATGAATCAAATAGATGATTATATGGCTGTCCAAATCAGGAGGGTAAACAAGGTTTTTCTTCCTTCTTTCTTGCTTTCACTGTGTGTGTATGAAATTCACTTCTCTGTTTTACCATATTAAGGTTCCTAGTTCAGGACTTTAACATATTTGCTCTTTTGAAACAGATGATATCTTAAAAAATGAATACAATTTAATGTTACTGACTGGCACAATGTTCTGTTTTCTCACGTTAGACACAGATACACGAGTAAATACTGAGAGGCCGAGCATATGGTTTGTTGAGTTGCTATCTTACTCCCATGTATTCAAATGCAAAACAAAAAACACAACATGTAGGGGCCTTTCCTAACAACCACCATAAAAGTCTATCTCTATGTGAAATCCAACACTTCTCAAATTTAATTTAATATTTTCATTACTTACAGTAGTTAGTATTGATTCCAAGTCTTGCTACACGTTCAATGATACTGAGGATGTTCTTCTGAGATGATGTCCTCGTATTTGAATAGGTCTGAAAAGAGAAATCATCAAGTCAAATGCATTTTACATCAAGCAAATTGGTCAGGAGTGATGCAAAGGCTCTTGCATTTGAACATCGATTAGATACCAAACACATGGGCGAGTGTACCTTGTACAAGTGTGGGCGTAGAGCGCCATCCAGTGGCTTATTTAACAACAATAAAATGTTTAACCATCACTACTGAAAAAAATCTTTTAACAACTAATTAAACTTTTCATATAGGTCCAGTGAGAGAAAGAAAACGAGAAAGAGGAGAGAAAGAAAGAACGAAAGAACGAACTAAAGAAATAAATAAAGAACTAACGGGTTGAAACTACTCTATTATAGCTTCCAGGCCTGTCGAGGACATCTCGCTAACACACACCAAATTCTCTAAAATTGACTGCTGCCAGACAGGAAGTGAACCACATCCAACTGGGAGGCCCACTGTTGGACTTTTTATTTCACCTTTGCAATAATCCTAACCATTCACTGGATAAACATGTTAACGTTCTTGATACATACTCAAAAATCCAGGTAGTGGAAGCCAGGTCCATCGGACGTAAACCCCTTCAACCGGAAGCAATAACAGTTTGTCCCGATAGAGAAGACTGGTACATTTGGTTGAGATTATAAGTGCGTCTCTATTTTGTATTGCATTTATCGTTAGCTGGTTAAGTTGACTACTTTAGTTAAATTGTAAAACACATGTTGGAGGTTTGAAATGAATTTTAGAGGAAGAAATGGTCACAACTTACTATATCATAACTTCCAAACTTTCGACCAAGTTAAATACTGCTAGTCGAGATGCTAGCTGCCTCCAACTGGGGAGCCTATCGTTGGAAATGTAAGTTTGGGTTTATTTTTGCAATATTCAAAGATTATTAGCTTTACGTTGATGTTTAACTATCGCTGTCGTCAGTCCAGTCCCTTATTGTGCCAGAACTATTGAACGAAAAACCAGAAGACGAGCGCAAACTATTATTTTCATATATGTCCTAAAATGGCTTCCAGGTATTTCGCGCTAGTAGAGTAAATGACGGAAACCACGAAGGTTCAAATTAGTTGTGTATTAGTTGTGTGTGTGTCGCATTGAGTAAATATCACATGAAAAGAAAAAGGTGCCAGTATTTGTCAAAGCTGTTTGATTTCATTGTGAAAGCAAAATATCACATTTGCAGGTACGTTTTTATAGTTATATGCCTCAAACAAAATAATTGTGATGTCAACGAGTAATATCAAGTATTTAAACCAGTACAAGAAACAAACCAAAAGATGGTTTCATTTTCCCAGACTAATCAAAAAATGATCTCATAAGATGTTTTCCAGTTGTCCCCTTGTTTCTTCATAACTTGTATATCTTTTTTAAAATATACATCTTTATTTCGTTTGGCATTCGCCTCCTGTTGGGTTAGGTCAGGGTAGGTATTACATAGGAAGACATTGTTTACCAGATAATTCGGTGGACAGCGAGAATTATGGTGAACAAATTTCAGTAAATCATAATAATACTTGGTATGCACGATGACAAAGTGTCACCAAGCTGATGAGGTGAGCCAAAATATTGCCTATTGCAAAGCCAAAGGGGTCGACCTAGACAAGGAAGCCTACACTACTTAAGCTCAGTCAAGCTGGACAAAACTGTCTGCATGTTCACTGAAGAATCGGTGGCAAACAGCTCATGATTACTTACTTCCACTACTTCTGCTCATAAGACTTCAGATAAAATATCGTCCTGCAAAATGGTTTTTTTTTCCACGTCCGAACTTCCTCTATCACCTCTGCTATAACTTCTTTGTACGCAAATACGTGCAATAGCTATTAAGCTTGGCTTCAAGAACAATGGAGTTAATGTCCCAGTCTTTTTATTCTAAGTTCAGTGATCCCGACAGAGACACTGACTTTGATTTGGTAGAGATTAGAAATGTGTGTGATGTGTCCAAAATTGATGAGCTTGTTAAATTGACTAGTTTAGTCAAGTTGATAAACACATTATTGAGGCTTGATAGAAAAACATGACTTTCCTTTTTAAGGAACAGGTTTCTTTTTCTTCTAGATGTGGTCCATCGTTTTTCGATATGGCAGGGCAGAGGCGTCATACCAAACTCAGGGGAGGCCATACTAGCAAATTAAGACTCAAAAGCAGAACTAAAAGGTTTTTAGCCTAATAGTTTAATATATTTCTGCTCTGATAAGATTTAGAAGTGAAAGGATTAAAGCTAGATAAAGTGCATTGACCTTATGACTGAATGCCCTACATTGCCTGCTATGTGGTAAATCAAGCGTTTTTGTTGGCAGCATGGCATATAGTAAGGCAAGATGATTAAAATTTTGTTTTAGTAATTTTTAAATGCAACCATCTGATATACAACGTGCTTTACACAGCCGCCGCGTAAATATGCCACACATAATTAACAGCACAAGAATATATGTGTGTAAACCCAAGCTGTATGGTATATCAGTAGCTGTCTGCATAGCCTGGACTTGCAGGGAATTACTTCCTAGTGGCCTTGTGAATATGCATATACCCCAGCATGCGTGATTAATTTCCTGTGTATATGTCATAGTGCAGGAATTTATTGTTAATTTAGCTTTATTTCTGCAGTAAATAAGAGGACAGTTTAATGGTTCTTGTGTTGTTTTTCTCTAGGCTGAGGGACTTGAAATGTATGTGTATAAACATGCAAAGTTTCCTATTGTACCATAATTTCATTGGTCATATGGACCCATTATGATGAGCCATCTCCATCAAAAGGGATTTTTTTCTTCCATTCTGCAGACAATATCCTGCAGTCATACTTTGCTTCCATTAATGTGTTGCTATTATGATTTTTAGAAAGTTGCGAATAAATCAATGAAAATGCTGAATCCTAGATTATATGTCACAAAGATGTTTTCATGATCATTTGAGAGAGAAAATTCACTATAGAAATTTAAGTCAGCTTTTCGATGAGGAAGTGGTAATGGAAATTTGAAAAAGAAGATTGCTAATCAGATTTCCTTTGGTTTATCTTTATACAGGAATACAACGAGACACTGTGACAGACACTTCACTGCTAACTCATCCAATGGTAAGTAAGTCTCTGACACTTCATATCTCTACTTTGGAAGTTAGTACTTGTTGTTGCAAAGTAGCCATTATTGGTGTTCTTCTGAGCACTTTTCCTGTACCCATAGCATCCTGGGTATGTCAAGGCTGTTATTTATTTAACAACAGTTGAAAAATACAAAACAAAACCCCGATCCACACATTCTGTAAACAATTTAGGGAAAAAAAAGACTTGAAATTCACACAACAGTTTTATAGAATCTGTACAGCAATGTCTTTTTCAGAGCGATTTTCCTCCCAAGAACAATGACCACTGTACCACATGTGCTTCAACAGAAAGATATTCAATAGACAGAATTTTATGTACACACCATTGTCTATTGTATATTCTGCACTGTCATGATCACAATAGACTGATACACAATTGTTGTTCCTCTTGTTGTACCATGTGTGGATTGTTCTGCATTGACTATGTCAATATGTTCCTGCTCTAATCTCACCTTGGGAAAAATCCATGTACTTACATTGTACTGGGCCAATATATACTGATTCCAAATGTACAAATGTAGCCAAGTCAGTCAGTGCAATTGCATTCGCTGATGTTATCCTGATGACAGCATATTACCCCCAAGTTTATGCCTGAAGTCACCACAAGCTGGCAGTAGCAATAAAGTGCAGATGTAACAACTAGAAGGTCAGCAGATTAAGTGCTTAAGCATGCAGTTGGTATCCTGTTGCTACTGAGCAACAGCAAACGTTTTGTTGTTCTACTATACTGCGAAGTGTCAGTGTGACCAACTGGATCAATGTCAAGACGTGAAATGCTGAAGAAGAGCTAGCATGCTCAACTACCTTAATAAAAATTAAAGTTTATGCAAAGAAAAAGAGAATTCTTATAGTGGCACTTTAAGTTGTCATATAATGCAAGCAGTCTGATACACTGAGCAAAAGTATTCCTGTGAAATATAGTACATTTTTAGAAATGGCATTACATGGGGGGACAGCATGGCTCAGTAGGTAGAGCAGTCGTCTGGTGATTGAAAGGTTGCGGGTTTGATGCTTGCATCTGCAGAGGAGCTTGTTAAAGTGTCCTTGAGCAAGATACTGTTCCCCTAATAACTCTATTCTGTGATGGACTGGCGACCTTTCCAGGTTGTATCCATGCCTTTTGCCAGAGTGCAAATTAAGCCTTTTGCAGTTCCTGTGTATGTGTGAGTAAATGTTAATTTGCATAGCACTGTTAAAAACTCAGTTAAATGCTTTGCATACAGTCATGAAAAATAAGAGTAAATGGAAAACATAAATAGAATTAAAATTAAATATGACACAGAAAAACCAGACCAGACTATAAAACAACCATGACAACACTAAACAGGCTTCCCTAAAAATATGTGTAATAGATATAACCAGGGACAAGATTGCGCAGTGCTTTAAAAGTAATCAACAAGATCTTGTGGGTTATTCTGAATTATATGGAAATACAATACAATACAATACAGTCATTTAGCAGACGCTTTTATCCAAAGCGACGTACAAAAAAAAAAAAAAAGCCGATGAAGAGATGCAACAGGGGTAATGTGGGACATACGGCCAGTCCTAGTGAGTAATCTAGCAGCTGCATTTTGAACCAACCGTGAACGTTTTAAGGCAGTTTAATTGAGGCAAAAGTTGAAAGAGTTACAGTAATCCAGATGGGAGAAGATGAGAGAGGTCTGTTTTACATGTCGCAATCGGTCCACCCTTTGTGGGGTTGGACACGACCTTAGGTGGAGCTTGGGAGATTAAGGCCAGATGCCCTTCTTGATGCCCCACAGCCTCTGGCTCATCAGTTCCCGAAGCGGGCACTTTTCCACTGTCCCCACAGCAAAAGTAACAAGAAGTAACAGTAGATGAAAATCTCAATTGATATTTCAGAATGCTTAAAAGACAAGATTTTTCTGATTTTAGTGCTATTCCTTATCTGAATAAAACAGGATCGGACCAGCTCAGTGACATTGTAATCAAAAGACATCCTGGTCAAAGATAGTATCAAGATATTTAGCATTAGGTTTGAATGAAGCGGACCAATAATCTGATCAACTGCAGTGGCAAAGTTCTTAGGACTGTTTAAGAGAACTTTAGTCTTGTCAGGATTTAAATGGAGAAAATTACACGACAAACAGTCTTTCATGGCAGCTAAGCAGTCATGGAGGGAGTACAGTTGATTCAGTTTATTGGGTTTGGCAGTGGAACGGATCTAACATCTGAGTGTGTGTGTGTGTGTGTAAAAAGGCAAAGTTGAACTATTAAGCATGTATGGCAGATCAAGCTCATAGAATATTTTTACCATTAAACACCTCAACAATAATAGCAAAAACTCGGGTTCATTCAAGGTTGTTTTTGTAGAGGTGATGGTGCTGACCCAACAGCAATTGAGACTTTCATTTCAAATGGAACTCTGGGCTTTGGAGTGCAAAAACTGCTGATTTTACCACAGATGTTTTAAAACAAGACATAAATGCCAATTTTCAGGATTGTGGCTTTAAACAAGGTTGTTTCAATGTGCTTGGCAGCACCCTGAATGCTTTTAAATATAATTAAATGTAAGCTAGAACCAATAAACCACAATGAAAAGATGGTGTGAAATTTGTCATTGTGGTAACAGCATGAGAGCTAGAATATGAGAGTGCTCAAGGACAGAGCCATAGGATTTAGTATCACGCACAAGTTTGCAGGACAAGCAAGATTGATCCGTGGTGGCTCACCAGGTAGACCGCACACCTGGAAGTCAGGCGTTGTGGGTTTGTATCCCACTGCTTAGCTTGGTAAATGTGAGGCATTCATTGTTAGGTGCTTTAAGTGGTTGTTAGACTTGAAAAGCACAATATGAGAACATGTCCATTTACATTTTATCCCAGAAAACCCATCTGCATGAAGACAATAGAGCAAGATGCAATAGCTGGTAAATTGAGTGTTTAAGGCAGATTTTTGGCTGCATTAAAAGCATAATGCAATTGAATTATGGAAATGGAACAGATTCACTTATATGCATAGAAAAATACTCTGTGATGAACCCTCATTTATCCACAAGAGGGCACTATTGCACCACTCTTTATGCCATTAGGGGCGTTTTCGCCAGATCTTTGTGTTGCAAGTGTCCCTCTGCCTGTTGGATGTTTTGACTGCATTAGTCCTGGTAACCTCAGTGTCTGCTCACCTCCCCCAACTGGTTCCTCTTTCTAGGATGTGTGAAGTCTCAGTGGGTTGCCCAGCTTCCTGTATCTTGTATTGTGCTGATCATTGTACTGCTGAATCTGATGCAGACAATCTCACATGTCATCCTTTATACTCTACCTGCATACATGTGTATGAGTCTCGGACTGGATTTGAGTTATATTGGTAGAAAATGAGGCTTTTGGAAAAATGATCAAATCCACAGCTGTTCAGTAGAGTAATTGTCATTGCATTATAGATTGATTCATTGATGGATCGTCAGATTGGACCTGTAATTCTCTGTGGGTTGTCTCTTGGCTTATTTGTATTAGTCTTAGGCATGGCTAGTCATTCGAGACCTTTTAATGACTTGTCGTTTCGTTACCTCATCATGTATATTGTAAAGATAATGCTGTGCAACACTTGCACTCTCAAGTCAAATCAATCAATTATCGATTGTATTGCAACCTTCTCCCATGACCATGCATTCTGACTCTCATGCACTGCAGTGATGTGAAGTGAGCATAGTTTTCTTTGTATTCGAGTCATGCATGTTGCCTTTAAGTAACAGGAGGTTCCCTCAAACCTAGAGTCTGACCTCAGCATACATTTCTGGAGCAGATGAATAGCCTCTGGTGTGTGTGTGTGTGTGTCCGTGTGTGTGTGTGTTTGTGTCCGTGTGTGTTTGTGTCTGTGTGTGTTTGTGTGTGTGTGTGTGTGTCCATATGGAAGTGCATGCAGACCACCCGGGGTGGTGTGGCAGCTGCTGCATGATAAAAGCCACAAGATCAACACACACTGCATGAGGGGACTTACTATGCAAAT
>OMLC01046653.1:0-12446 GCA_900302585.1 Regalecus glesne | reverse complement strand
GTTTGAATCCCAGCTGCACCGTTTCCAACCACAGCCAGAGGTCCATAGTTAGTGGGTCATAATTGGCTAAGCCTCACATGGGTATAGGGGTTAGGTTGGATAAAGTATTCTGGGTTCACTAGTGTCCCCCTCTGGGTGGTCCAGGCCTCTTGGTTAAGTGAAGGGAAAGTACTCTGCTTCATTCTCCTCTGACGGCCAAGCACTGTGCTTTCCCCACCAGACCATGATGTGTGGACTAGTGAGGGCTAGTGGTCATGTGACTTGGAGGAGACACATGCTACCACTTCCTCCTTCCTGTTGATGTTCTAGAGGGGATCAAAGAGACTGACCCAGCAGTAGGTAACTCAGGGGATTCAGGTGTGGAAAGAAAGGGGGATAACATTTTAAAAGAAAAAAAGAAAAGGCTAAAACCCACTCAGATCTTTGGGGAACACCTCTGCACTTGAACTGGACTCAGTGCAGTTAGTTCATGAAAATGGGCAGAGTCTGCCTCTATCCACTATGTACGTTGCCTCTGGCCACGTCCTGATGGTTCCAGATCCCATCGGACCCGGGCTTAGCTCTGCGGCACCTCACTTGTGTAATGCTAACTCTCAAATGCACATCACTTTGGAAGAAAGCATCTTCTAATTGACATTATAACATTGTATCGCGTAGCCTCTGGCTTGTCAGTTCCTAAAGCCCGCCCTCTACCACTGAGCTACCATGGCTCCGCCATCAAAGATAATGCAGTAATAAAACATCAGCTCTCTTCCTGGTGTCACTACATTTTCACAATCAAAGCAGAAATCGGTATTCCTTTATGGATCTGGAAGGACAAATGACCTTCACAAGTGGCGTGTTCAGTGGTTAGATTATCAGCAGTAATCGTTCAAGTCATCATGAATCATTAACTGGCAGCGGTGTAGCCGGTCCTCTGAAACATTGTAAAGGGCCGTATTCAGCCTAAGGGCAGGCTGCTGAATAGGCCTGCGGTCCACCAACATCCCGTTGTGACCTAGGGCACAATATTGAAATGAAACGCTGTGAGCCAAACCCACACAGACAACTCGAATATCATCTCTTCAAAGTGCACGGAGATTACCCCAGCGTGCATTACGCTGTGGTCGCATTGTCAGCAATAAGATGAGAAGTGAAATGAATGGGAAGGGGTTGTTTTGGACCGCGGCCGCCCATTTGCATATTTCATTTTGTTTTTCAGGCTCCCTTGCAGGTGGGACGGGAGCCTGAGTGGCTTTGAAACCCTCTTTGAAGTCCATTTGAGTGGCAAGCGAAAGTAGGCAACGCCTCAGACAACATGAAAGGTAAAGCCAAATGTCAGCGGAACCACACTGTTTGATGCTCATTTGGTGACTGCCGCTGGACCAAGGGCAACCTTTCAAGAGAGAGCACTTCAAAACAAATGAAATGTAATAGGCTGACATTCACGGGGTGGCAGTGCACACAGCCACCGCATAGAGAGGGGATGGGAACAAGCTGTAATAAACCAGGGAAAATAAGCCAGGGTTAATTACGGAGAGATTTATCTCTTCCTTTAAACAAGTGGCTGTGTCATAATGGTGCGTTATCAGTCATGTCAAAAAGAGCTATCACCGAAGGAGAGGGGGACTCGAGAAAAGAGCAAAGCCATTTGGCAGAGAGCTGTTATTTCCACCGTGGGCTCAGCCTACCCAGCAAAGGACTGGCCTTAGAAGAGGACCACCTGAATCTCACAGATAACTCAAATCTCATCATTTCACACCCGGGCTGATGAAAAGCTCATACGACTGACAGGTCAGCCTGCTGAAAGTGAAGCTGTTAAGATGGACACGTGTTTAGAAACGTAGGAGAAATGTGATAAAGACTTGTCAAGAAGTAACGACAGCAGCACACTGAGCACATGCTGATATTCATCCTATTGTTCTACATGGAGACATGAGTACAGGAGGTCAGACACCATGACCACTGACCAAGTCGTAGATGCTGTGGTGCAATTTGTATGCAGTGCACGCTTTTGGCCAGGCCCACAAAAACTCACTCTAAAGCTACTCCACAGCAGCAGGCTTGAAGTTTTTTTCCATCGTCTTTTGCATACCGACAGATTTTAGAGTTTAAAAGATTCAAAGTCTTTGTACCAAAAGATGAAAAGTACAAATCTTGACAGCGCTGAAAAACCAATTTATAGAAGTACGATCCTTGAGCCTGATAACAGAGTTTGCATCTGTTATATTTTCCATGGCATCCTTTTGGCACAAATCACACATCATGTGTTTCTGGACTTAATTCAGCACCTCTCTCCTTTGTTATTGCTGTAATGCTCCAGTGCATTTCATCCAACCCATCAGCATTTATAATGCCCATCTTCAGCTCCGTATATCATACGATTCAATAACTGCATCAAAAGGGGCTCCGAGCCTTTGAGGTTCCTCTCCATCTTTCAAGTTCTCAGCCCCCTCTGAAACTTAATCATATCAAGGTCCACACAAAGGTTGGTAATTGAGGAATCTGATCTATTTATAGTTTGTTCACACTAATGAGGACAGTGTTGTAAGGAAATGCAAGATGACTATTCATCAGCAGGAGTCCATTTTTACCTGTCACGGCTAGGCCCCATGTTGTGGGGTCAGACATGGACTCGGATGAAGCTTGGGAGATTAAGGCTGGATACCCTTCCTCATGCCCTGCGGTGGGTTCAAACCCGCTCCATCCTTCTCCTCAGTTCCCAACGTAGGCTCTCTACCACTGAGAAAAAAGGAGGTTTCATTTTGAGGCTTGCACTAAAAGACTGTTCCAGGGCTTTTCAAAAAGGGGAGAAAATGTTCCTCAAACATAAGCTTGCCTGTGGCAACTTCACCTTTATAAACAATTTAGTTCCATATTTCAGTTGAGATGATTACAGAAAACACTGCACAGAGACTCTCTCACCACTCCTCTCACGGTCACCTTTCAAAATGTTAAACACCCTTGGAGGCAGGGTGCACTGTTCAACCAAATGGAAGCAGCATTAAAGTTTAACCACTACAACTCATTTAATATTTTAGCAATTCATCTCTAAGAGAAAGGAATTGTGATGGAGGACCAGCCCCTCTTCTGCCTATGTTGTGTGGCAGACTGGTAATTTCAAACAAACCAGTCAAAACATCAATAGGAACTCATGGTCTTGCAGCTCAGTGGTAGAGTCCACACTTTGGGGGCTGAAGAGCCAGATATCGCAGGTTTGAATCCAGTGCAGGGTGTCAGGAGGAGCATCTGGCCTTAACCACCCGTGCTCGATTTGGATCCGTGTCCCGATTCAGATCCATCCATCCATCCATCCATTGTCAACCGCTTGTCTGAAATCGGGTCGCGGGGGAACTGGAGCTTCTATCTCAGTTCTCATTGGGTGAAAGGTGGGGTACACCCTGTATAGGTCACCAGTCTATCACACGGCAGAGTGGTTAGGGGAACAGTGTCTTGCTCAAGGACACCTCGACACGCTTTCTGCAGGTGTGGAATCGAACCTGCAACCTTCTGATTGCCAGACCACCACTCTACCCACTGAGCCAGATGATCTGGCAAAATGCAAAGTCGGATGCCCTTCCGGACACAACCACTAGGCTCATGGATCCTCAAGAAGGCACAGCAGAGACTATTTCCCGAGTGGTCCCAACAGTTTTGGTAGGAGCACCAAGACTCTCATGAGCTTTCATGGCAGTGCCATGGAGAATGTCTTGACAGGCTGTATCACACTGTGGTTTGGCCACCTGACCACTCAGCACTACAGAGTGTTGTAAATGACTCCACCACAGCTTATATTTACACCACTCACTGCAAAAGAGAAGCCCCAAACATCCTTAAGGACACCAGGCACCCTGCTCGTGTTCTGCTCTTACTCCTACCATTTAAAATATGACCCCGGAGCATCATCGCAGGCCCTCGTTGACTTAGCAGTAGTACCTGCCCTCAGGCAGTCATGCTGAAGTATCCATTCACACCTTATGAGGCCTTCAATGAAGCCTTCACATGAGAAGGAAAAAAAAACAGTCCTCCCGCTGACCATAAGCCTGCCCTCCCATCAGCTCTGAAGAGGAGAACATTACAGGCTGTAAAAGTAGCCAACCCTGCTAGTGCAGCCCCCTGCAGGCCCCTTTGGCACGTCGTCTTTCAAGCATGTCAAATCACACTTTTAAGTGCGTGTTGCCCCGATTTAGTGGAAGCAAAAAGAGTGAATTTGATTCTAAAAGATCCTTGTACTTGTCGATCATAGTCTCTATTTTCAACACTGAGGGAGGAGTCATTTATCGAGATGCTGTTTCCACACAACTGAGTTCAGGTCCCTCCTGAATGTGTGGCAGAAAGTGCCCCCCCATCTGGTGACTGCCACTTACTGCCTGGGTGCCCCGGGAAGAGTAGCAGCCCGGCATTTCCTTTTTCACATTGTACATGATGTCGAGTGAGTTGTGCCCAGTTTGATGCTGATGATGGGTTTGCTGTCCATCATCAACGACAGAGGCTCCACTTAATGTAATTCCATTGGGGGGGGACTAGAACTCACTCTCTCTTCCATAGGACAAATGGTCTGTGCTCTGAGCCATGACGTCGATATGGAAATTGGTCGATGTCAAATCCCATGTTTGTAAAAACCCACATGGCTAGAAACCGTTTCTGATATTGATTTCTTTCGTTAAGGCTTTTAGTCGGTGGCTAAAACATGTTTTGCCTCTGGCCCCTTCCACTGCAGTGCATTGCCTGCTTCTCCAAAATGTGGGCACGCTGATCATAATCTACTGTCTGTAATACACTGACTATGGATAAGTAAGTCATACAACCTCTCATCAAAATATCTGAACTATCCCAGTAATACAAGAAAGCCCTCAGGAGAAAAGGTTGAGATGTTATGCCTCTGTTATACACACCAGGACTACCGAGGCAGAAAAAAAACTGCTTTTGTTTTACTCCCTCGATGTCAGTAAAGAGATCATCAAAATCCTGGGTCTAATGTGTCTATGGGTTGACATGTGCCTGAGGCTACCCAGCATCACTCTAGGTGACTGGCAAAGTACTGAGAGAAGAATCCAGCCACACAACAAAGCAACAATCAAGGCTGATAGAGCAAAGGTCAAAAAAGATGTCACTGAGGTAGAGGAATCAAAATAAAATAAAAGAGAGAAAGTTTGCTGTAGACTTAATCAGAAATGAATTCATATTTGGATTTGGACTATGTAAAATTTGACCTTTGTCTTGCAGACTTTGTAAAATTTAATCATGTCCATGGATATTCCTGAGTTTAATAATGGAAACTCAACCATACTAGTATGAGCCGCCATATCGGATGATGGACATGCAGCAAGTAGAAAAGGTTCATTTTTACATGTCATGATTAGTCCCCAAGTTGTGGGCGTGGACATGGACCTAGATGGAGTGTGGAGGATTAAGGCTGGATGCCCTTCCTGACACCAAGCAGAGGGATTGAACCTGCACTAAGCTTCTGAAACATTTGTGACTTGATTGATTGATTTCTATTCTTAACTTTACCTATTTCATGCCTTATTCTGTTATAACTATTGCTTTATATTAATTCACTCTATATTTATTGCTTTATACATATTTGTATTTATACACACACACACTACTTTTATTATAGATCTTTATTTTACTTTATTTTATCTTTATCTAATGTTTTTGTCATGGAGTCTCTCAGCCTAAGAATTTCACACATTTGTTCAATCGGAATGACAATAAGCATCTTGAATCTTGTGGCTTAGAGCAGTAAAAACACTAAAATTTGGGCCCTTTGTCTACACTGCTTGTGACGTTAACCAAGGTCTTGGGCGTCAATAAAAAATAATCTATGAAACTGTGATTTTGTGTTCTTATGAGAGAGCAGAAGGAAATGGAAAGTGTGCAACCAGCAGCCCGACTGCTCAAAGGGGCTAAAATTGGAGCTGGCAAATTGATCTTGCCTGGTGAGATTAAACAGGCTTCACAAAGGGATGAACTGGTGAAAGGCTTTGACTAATATCACATATCACTGGAAGGAAAGCTAAAAAAAAAAAAAAAAAAAGCGAAACTCGAGACCCTCTAAAAATAGATCCTCTGGTGTGACATCATCAGTGCTACACAAATACGCTCTGCGTTTACATCTGTGCAGTGAAAGAGCTCCCTGAGGAGCTGGTGGTAATGTAGCGTCTCGCTGGCTGCTCAGTGGAGACACATGTAGACATGCGAAGACCCACACAAGCAGGCACACACACAAAGACCAAGGCAGGTAAAGAAATACTATATTGTGCAGCGGCTCTACATCGTCCAGGTATCCCGTAAGATTTACAGTAAAAACTGATACCATGCCTATTTTTTAACATCATTATTAGAAGATGTTTCAGGACCTGCAGTAAGGGAACACTGTCAGTTATATTTGAACTCTCAGGAAACGTGTAGAAACCAGGCTCTGTATTTCTAGGAAACACACTTTGACTTTCTTAGTACATTTTTTTCTGCATTCAAAAATTATCTTTTTTTCCCCTTCGTGGAAATGTTATTTCAATTTGTCAATTTCCTCGAATGCCAGCCATAGTCCATCCCGCACCCCCCCTAGCATGCCACATTTAGCCCATTACTCACAAGTGATAGTAGTGTCTGTGAGTCATGGTGGCTTTCTCTCTCTCGCTGGCCTGGGGAGCAGGGAAGCTGAGGCACATCGACTTGCACGCCGTCGCTCTCACGCGCAAATCTAAGCACACTGCTTATTTCAAGCCTCATCATGTTGGGGAATGGGATACGTAGAGCATTCTGGTGATGTAACCTGACGTCACACATCTTATGAGCAGAGGTGCAGAGGGCAGTGGACTGGGCACCCATGCACTGCTGGTAAGCTGAAACCAGAGTTGAGCGACTTATTTAGTCTTTTTCTGTTGATGGCTGGATGTGTGGACTCTCTAGACAAACATCTGTCCCATCAAAAGGGGTCTAAAAATGACATGCTGCCTTTTTTTAATTACCTCCCCCAAGTATAACTTTTTATGAAGTACAGCTTGTGTCTGAATACAGTGAAGATGATATATGAGATGTTGGTTCTCACGTAGAGTTGCAGTATGACGCACTTCAGTGACTGCTATTAGGTCCCTTCTTTTGTACGCTCCATTTTAAGAAGCATGTCTGTGGACAGTGATGGTAGGATGAGCATATAGCATTCAACTCAAACACTCCAGTGAACAAAAGATGAAAATTAGCCTGGTGGCTAAATCTGGTGTATTTGGGTTCTATATACTGGGGTGCACATAACTTTTTCAATGAGTTACTCAGGTGAGTACCGGGAGATGCTGTTTGGTACGCGCCATGTGCTAAGTGGGTGATTGGACATGTCTTCTCGGCTAGCTTTATTAGCCATGGCTTGGACCACATTTATGTGCTCCTTGCTTTTTTGTGTTTGTCAAATAAATGATGGTTGAAATTCTTTGAGGCTTTGTAAACTTACCCGTTTTGTCTGCTAGATTTGGATGCTAGTGGTAAATTTTACACCACATTTCCGTGCGCTCAACGTTAGTTTCAAGCCACTGCACATCTTGGAGCCACTATTCTGAAAAAAAGTCTTATTTTCTTCAACTCTCACTTGAGTTGACATTTCTTTGTAGGTGGTGAAACACCAAAGAAGCTACTTAATGTCTGTTGCGTTTTGGACATCACTGACAGTAGCTGACAAGCTCATAAACAACATGCGTAAGTGAGGTTAGATAAGATCAGTCAACTACGTTAGGCGCTTAGTAACACAGGTGGCGTTAAGCATTCCTAATTTTTGTCATCCGTGCATCCCTATGTACCAGTTATGTGGACCTCTGTCTATGTGTTCATTGATATGGACAAAGTATTTCATCATTATTATTATTATTAGTATCAGTATTATTGTTATTGTGGCTGTGGTAGCTCAGTGGTTAGCACGCTCACTTCGGGAACTGATGAGCCAGAGGCAGCGGGTTCAAATCCACCACAGGGCGTCAGGAAGGGCATCCGGCCTTGATCCATATGCTCGATCTAAGTCTTCGTCCACCCTTACAACATGGGGACTAATTGTGACACGTTAAACAGGCCTCTCTTGGTATTTTTATGATAATTGTTATGAGCGTGATATTAAAGTAAATCACTGATGTTCTGTCACTTTTAAACACCAGGGTTGGGTTTTGTGATCACCTTTATCAAAAAGAAAGGGTCGTGCTTGACCCCAGTGCTTAAGACTGAATATCTGGCAATGCATCTCTATGTATTTGCACTGCAGGAGCCTTAAAAGTGAGGGCATCACTCTTTTCTGTCCTGCAATGAGACCTACACAATACTCTGAGCTGGCTCAATGTAGTATTATCCTGAATCCAAGCGAAAAGATTGGTCCGTCGGTAGCCATGGAAACCAAAGTCTGAGTCGCAGGCACAGCAGGCAAAAGCGAGTGAAATCACTTCTGTCCTCATCTGGACCTGATGAGCCCTCCCCTGCTAATGTACTTTAGTACAAACAAATGGACAGGTACAAGCCTTAATTACATTTGGAGAGTCGTCCCTAGCTACTGCCTGACTCATCTGAGCTTCCTTGGTCAGGCACCGACAAACACATTAATAAAGGTTTCAGTGAGCAGGGCTAGAATTCATTAAGCAAATGACAACATATAAAATTTCAAAGCCGATTTGTCATGCAGTAAAGGCAACTGTGAGATAATTGGGAAATGGTTACCTCAAAGAAATGTACATCAGCAGAATTCAATTATACCCAGTAAAAGACACATTAACAGCCAGAAAACATCCACTTCTGGTATCGGGTATCCCTGAGCAGAGATACGCGATACAAATGTTAAACTATGGTCCCTGATGACAAATTCTCATCTCAGCCAGCATGGAACACGCTGTTTACTTTCAATATGCTTATTCAGACTGGATTAAACCAGAGGGGAAACGATTGTGAGCAAACCCATCAATCACTGATAATGACACTGGGTCACGCCAACTCTGCTTCACTGTGGACCCACGTGATGGGAAAGATTATCCATCATCCCAGGTTACACCACTACGATCCTTACCATGAGGTCCGTTGATCAATCATCCCAGCCCATCTCCTACACTCAACAAGCCCTCTCCTCTCCAGTTTGCCATGGCAACATATCAAGAATATTATACAGCGTGTGTACACTAGGGGCCGCGGTAACTTAGTGGTAGAGCAGTGCTTTAGGAACATATGGGCCAGAGGTTACAGGTTTGAACCCACCATAGGGGATCAGGTGGGGCATCCATCTCACTAATGCTGAGACATACAACAGACCTCTCGGGGTGTATGTACACTGTTCATTGACAGACAGTCACCTCATTTTACTGATGCCAACTGAAGTCACTCAAGTCAGTTTCAGTTGCCATCGCTTTAGACCCACTGAAGAAGTGAGGCAGAGGTCAAAAGCCCTGATTAAGATGCTACATCGTCACAATTCACAGCTATGTGCCATTTCTCTTTCAGGTCGAGGGAATGCCGTAGCCCCTTTTTTAACATGGTGAAGCCTGGCAGATTATCAGCCGTAGCCTCCACCAAGCTACACCACAAGGCAATTGTGCAGATGTGGAAACGTGTTTATAAGATAACTTGCTGCTTTTATTAAGATTTATACCCTTAAGCGGAAGACGGGGAGTCAGTGAGGGAGGAGGGGTGTGTGTGAATTGCTAGACAGCCACCTGCACCTTCACTCAGCTGACAATATTAATGCTGAATATGCTTTATGTGTGTTAAATCCCAAGACACTGGAGCACACTCCTCACAGGGACACGTACTGTGAGGATGGTGCAGCAATGGAGGCACCCTGTTTATATGGCAATAAGCAAAACAGAAGTGGTGAAACGTCAATCATGAGGAGGACCTTAAGGGCTTTCGCTATGACAACAGCGACGGGATCTCTCAGAGGGCTTGACGACATTCACCCAGGCGCTATTTGGATACGAGCTAAGCCAAAAAGAACAACTGCCAATGCAACAAACCAATATAACCCCTCAACGCCATATCTAGCCAATCCATGTGAGAGATGGTAGCGGTCCGCTCACAGCTGAAGACAGTGAAGAAGAAAATGTGCAGGAGGTGAGTGGGTCAGTGTGATGAATAGCATTTGACCACTAATCAAATGTACTTGGTCTATATTTGATTTACAACACCTCAGCCCCACCAGGAGGTGATGGTGAAATAAAATAAAACAAATTCTATGAGGTCCTAGCATGATACTGAAGATCCCAGGGGTCTTCAGGAGCTCATTGACCAAAGCAATAGTCAAAGCCTCTGTCTCCACTAGGCCTGAGTTATCAGGTGGAGCTTGGGGAAGTTCCTGTAGCAGAGTACAGAAACGAGCATGTCGACTACCTTGCCTCTGTGTTAAAATGAGGTGGTGCTGGACAGGACTCAAGCAGTCCATGATCAATTTAGCTGATATGGCCCTTTTGGAAGGCCCTGAATTGGGCCCCGAGTCCCACGGTGCAGATAATACATACAGAAATATTTAATTCATTCATTAAAAACAAATTTCCGCTGTGAAAACATAGGCATGTGATATTCAGCAATTTATGGGAGCTTATTATAAAATCTGTGAATTTAGCAGAAATTCTAAGTGCTTTATCCTAAGACTATCTGCTTCTTTTCTTCAAAGGAATCCTGCTGCCTTTCAGTGTCTTTGTGCACATGAATGCACACATCACAGCATTCACGTCAGTAAACACCTGCGAGCTTACTGTGTAGAATAGCGAAAATAATATCAAAGTGACTGGCAACACATGAGACTACTACTACCACAATTATGACTACTACTCCGACTGCAACTACTACCACTACTTTCGGCTGCTCCCATTAGGGGTCGCCATAGCAGATCATCTATCATCATCTATTCCTGTCCTCTTCATCTCCCATCTTCCACATGTCCTTCCTCACCACATCCATAAACCATCTCTTTGGTCTTCCTCCTTTCCTCTTGCCTGGCAGTTAGTCGGTTGCACAAACCTTCACCAGCATATGAGAGGGTAAAATGATGAAAGTCAAATGCCATGGGGCCCTACCTGACATTGTCTCACCTAAATAGCAAATCTTGAAATGGAACAGAGTGGAAGTCAGAGAAGATGGAGCTCACACCGCCTTTAGTATATAACATCTGACACAACTAATTTGCCCCCCCCGCCTGTAAGATCACTATGATCTTGAACAGATATTCTGGGTGTGAATGAAATGGGACACTGATTGAGAGAGCAGAACATAGCAGAAAGAACATATCTAGAGGCTAAACTCGTCTCTTGCTGGCTGGGTGCTGTTCTCACCCCACCCAATCCTTAGGCTGGACGAGGGGAATGGTGCATTATATGGTACATAGTAAATGGACTTATTCTTATATAACAGGCTCAGGGTAGAGATTGTGACGAGCCTCGTCTAACATGTTTGTTCAGATGAAGTGGATAGGGTTTCCCTCCGATCGAGATCATAGATTAGAGACTGGGGTGTTATAAATCCCGCACATCAATAGCCTCCGCATAATGAGATTGAGTGAAACTGGTAGACTGATTTCAATTATGTCTGCACAACGCTGGATAGTTTGACAGCACAAAGACACTAGAGAGGCCTTCTGAAAGGACCTTGGTCTCTCACAGGAGGTTGGGGCCTTACGGTCTTCATTTGCTCAACTCGCAAAAAAAATCTGATTCGTCTGCATGTGAGCCCCTCACCATCTTATAACTACTGACTAATCTGTGCTGCACAGTGCAGCACTGTTGGGTGTGTGGGGCGTTATTCAGGTTCGAATATGTGAGGCTCTTCCTGATTAGAAGGAGCCTGGAACTCACAACACTCAAACATTTCACCTTACTCCACGTTCGCGGTTAATGGAGAGGAGATGAGGTTATGAGGAAGCAGTTCGAGTGGAAGAATGAATATTATGACTGGCTGTTGAGAGTGGGGCTCAGTGGGAAGAGCACACGCCTGGGAGTCAGGCGCTGCAGGTTCATATCCTGCTGCGTAGCTCGGTAGATGTGAGGCATTCACTGTAAAGCGCTTTGAGTGTTTGATAGACTAGAAAATCTCTACATAAGAACAAGTCAATTTCCCATCTATGACTGAATTAATTTTGCAGTGATTTAAGTGCTTAACATACTCACTGATTTAGCTTATCTTGTTTCTGCATTGACTAAACTGAGAAAATTCTCTCTCTCTCTCTCTCTCTCTCTCTCTCTCTCTCTCTCTCACACACACACACACACACACACACTTTGACACTCTTTACTCATCCATTATCTTCAGCAGTTCTTTCCTTGAGGCGATAAGGAAATGGATCTTCCTTGTCAGCCAGATTCACTGCTTTTCCTCTTGAAGACTTATATCAGTTTTTCTGTTTCTTTTCTGGGAAGAGCAACTGAGGGGCACCCTTAGTACAGCCACACAAATGGTTAGCAGCACCAAAGCAAACATGATTTTGGTTGTATCCATCATCCAAAATGCCTCCT
>OMLC01046651.1:0-14579 GCA_900302585.1 Regalecus glesne | reverse complement strand
TTTATCTTCTCGTGTGTGTGTGTGTGTGTGTGTGTGTGTGTGTGTGTGTGTGTGTGTGTATACGTATATATATATATATGTGTGCGTGCGTGTGTGTGTGTGTGTGTGTGTGTGTGTGTGTGTGTGTGTGTGTGTGTATACATACATACATACATACACACGCACACATATATATATGTGTGTGTGTGTATCTCTCTCTTTGTCTCTCTCTCTCTATATGTACATACACATATATGTATCTATTTATTCTATATCTGTATGTATGTATGTATATGGGGGGCACCTAGTGATAAAAAGATTGGTGATTCGACCAGAGCCCCTCTACAAGCATGTCAAAATTCCCTTGAGCAAGACACTGGATTCCTAACTGCTCTGCGATGGAATTATGACCTATCAAGGGTGTTTCCCAGTGAGTACTTGGAAAGGTTCCATCCATCATGACTCCTTCAGAAAGCATGTCAAAGTGTCCTTGAGCAAGACATTGAGCCTCTAACTGCTTGGAACAACAGATGTAAATAACCCTGGTTGCTATACCTGGTGTATTTAATTTGACGCTTAATGTTCATTAATAGGCACTGTCCCTGTTAAAGGAAATTAAACAACATTTGAGGATCCATTTCTGCTGATTTCAATAAGAGCCAGCTAGTGCCCATCTTCTCAACATTACTCAGTTCTCAATTCAAATAGCTCGTAAACCCATGAGGAATGTGTGACTGTGCCAGCCCATATGACAGCAGTTTGTAGTTTTCATTTCCTTGCAGACTTTTTACAGGGGCTCACAAGGATGCAGCCTTTAAATGTGATGCCAAACTATTTTATCAGCAACTGGAAATGGTCTTGATATGGTTTTCATGATATTTGATAGCAAAGTGTCCCAGGCTATACTATGCTATGCACAGGAAACCACCGCAAGGAATATCATTATTTTGGAGATTTGCAAGTACTATTGATGAAAGATTTCCATTAGATGGGGATTACCCTCTCGTGCTCCATTAGAGCTTGAGGAGGAAGTATATCGAGTGGGCGCCCTCCTGTCCTAACAACCACACTCATGTAATCCCCTCCACCATATTTCTGAAAGGAATGACATTTTTGTTGGATATAAAGCTGCCTCATAATAGTGTATTGCTAGGTATGCTGTCCAAATTTATTTTAAAGGGCCCTCGTGACTAACTCAGATAAACAAGCCAAATTAAAATGTCAATGATATGTCGCTATACAACACAGAGACATGAGATGTCACCATTAGCGTGCATGAAACTCATTCATTCTTCTTCTTTCTGCTTGTTCCCTGTTCTTCAGGGGTCACCAGAGCGGATTTTATAGTTTCCGCTGGTCCTCTGTGAGGGCACAGCACCAATGCAAGTCTTGTCAACCGGGCCTGGACTGAACCGGTATGGTCTCATCGATCCCGATTCTGATTAGGAAAAAAATTATGACGGATGCTCTTCCTGACACATCCACTAGCCCTATGGATGGGTCCACAGGTAAAGTGCTAGATGCCATCCCCGTATTAATGGACATGCATACATGCCTGTTACTATTCCTATCATATTCATTGATTTTGCGAATTAATTAATATAATAAAATGTAAAATTAAGGGGCGTATAGCTCAGTGGGTAAAGCGATCTTCTAGCAGTTGCAGGTTCAATCGCTACACCTGCGGAGAAGTGTAAGCAAGGTGTCCTTGAGCAAAAAAATAACTCATGAGATAATCTGGAATTCTGTTTATCATAAACAGAATCTTTGAATATATTGAATAGGAACATGTTTGAAACTGTCAAAATACTCAAAAATGCACAGCTCTACTTTGCACAAATCGCTTTCGTAACTTCTAGTCCTGCACTTCAAACTTCAGATCCTTTTGAAGGAAATTAATGTGAAATAGTTACATGTTTGGTCATATTCATGGACACACATGAAGACATGTAGTTACACACAGACATGTGACCTCAGAGACCCAAACCATCTGTTATTTTACACATCTGGTTTGGTCACAACCCTCACAGGAAAGACTTAAGCGGGGAAAGTGGGGTCACATCTTCTACCACATTTAACAGTTTTTGAATTAATAAAATAATAACTCTAAAAATTACCATTTGGTTGATATGTTATCAGTGGGGTGAAAGTAAAGGTGAATCAGCCTGTCTGTCTTCTAGACCCTGCTGTAAACATGGTATAAAATGCATTAGTTTCGAACCCACTTTGAATACTGCAATAATTCACAAGCTTACACTGGATATTGTAAAATTTGCCTCTCTGAAATAGGATATACACAGTTCTGAAAAAAGGAATTTAACATGCGTTCATGTCCACATTAAAATGAGGATCATAAGAGCTTATGATATGATCATGTAGCAAATATGATTATGATAAAATTATGATGACAATAACTCCGATATCCCATTCAGGACATGGTGCAATGATACATTTCTCCTTAGTATCTCAAGAACCAAAGTAGAGAAATTATTGAGGCTCTTGAGTCTTCAGATACCTTGGCATCACAATAGAAAATAACCTCAGCTTTAAACCCCATTTCATGGGCATTTACAAGCATTGTCATCAGAGGCTTACAGTTGTTTGTCTAGCCTCATCCTCTCCTCCTGTACCGTAACAGCATTGAATGTGCTTTTAGCCGGTTCGACCCTACCACAGAGCGTCAGGAATGGCATCCGTGTCGACCCACACAACGTGGGGACTAATCCCGACACGCAAGACAGACCTCTCAATTTTGTAGGTCTTAATTTTGTGTACACACCTACTGTGGAAAGAATGTTCTCCTCGAGGACAAATAAACTATCTATAGCCGTCCAAGCCAAGTCTGTGCCCTTGATCTTTAACATGCTGTTTAAAGAAGTCTCTCTTTAAGTCCGAATTTGAATATGCTTTAAAGCATCTGAAGAAATGTAAACACATGCACACACGCACATCATGCACACACCATGCCCATCCATAGACACACATCTGTGCATGGATATGCACATATACACACACACACATATACGTAAACTGGTTCAGCTCTGGAAAGTGTCCTGTTGTCATTTTCTGCAATGGCAGACTCAAAAAGCCATTTTATCAGAATTGTCAATGCATGTTAAATCCTGCAGAGGCAATCCCATTCACATGTGGGTTAGAATTTATACCGAGTCAAGCCCATCGAATGTGGTATTGGGCAGCAGAGGACTGCAGTGTGACATACTCCCGTTCTTGTGATGTCAGAGTTACTGTCATCCATGGGATTAGAGAATAAACAGAATGATGAAGGATACATGCTGGTTTCCAGATTAGGATTGACCTGCATTGTTCATAACAGGGAATTTTTCTTATCTGATTAAAACTACCAACTGACCCGCTTAGTGCTTCTTTCCCAGCACTATGCATAGAAAATGTTAGTTGTTACGACTATTGCTGCTTGCATTATAATTGAATTTATGTTATGCACATACACATAGTAAGGGGCGGCATGGCTCAGTGGGTAGAGCGGTCGCCTGGCAATCGGAAGGTTGCGGGTTCGATCCCCGGTGTTGCTGAGAAGCGTGTCGAGGTGTCCTTGAGCAAGACACTGTTCCCCTAACTGCTCTGCCCTGTGATAGACTGGCGAGCTATACAGGATGTACCCCGCCTCTCGCCCAATGAGAACGGAGATAGGCTCCAGTTCCCCCGCGACCCGATTTCGGATAAGCGGTTGACAATGGATGGACATACACATAGTGTGTGTGTATGTATGAATGTATATATATGTATATGTATATATACATTCATACATACACATGTATGTATGTATGTATGTATGTGCATGTGTATGTATATATGTATATAACACATAGAAGCACTATGTAAATGCACTAGAAATGGACCTTCTATGTAGTAATGAATGGTTAAAGGTCACATAAAGCAGCATTTGGCACAGTGCAAATTTCCACAATTTTACATTTGCTAATGAAACTGAGCCATCAGGTGGGATTTTATGAGGGGACAGAGTTTGATTTGACTAGCAGCCAATTCCGTCTCAACACAGGACTTTAAGCTCGATCATAGTTTTGCTGTCATAGCTTTAGGAGTTGTCTCACTCACTGGGTTGAGGATTTTTTGGACTATCTGTTAAACGAAATGATGCATGTTCAAGTGTTTCTGCTCAGTAGCCAAAAATGAGCACTCAACCTTCTATGAAGTGACTTACACCATCTTGGATAAATTGCTTTCATAGATATGATGCAAAAAGCGACTATTTGTCCTATAAGTTTGTACAAGAGTGAACATCCGTGCTGACTCTAATACAAATGAAGTCAAAGGTGATTATATAGAGAAAAAAGGACTTTGTCAATCTTTCTTCATCTATAATCAACCTTATCTGCTGGACTGATGTTAAGCGCTTCTTTGGGTCTCAGTATGCTTTCATGTGGATGATGGAACTTTGACTGTTGAATCTGAAGAATTCACTGGGATGGATAATGGTGAGGTGCCAGAAACCGCTAAGGAAGCCTATTCATCTGATACTTCACAAACAGCATCCGGGCTCATAGTTTTCAAGCATCTCAGAGTAGGAAATTAGTCCTAACTGCCTGAAATCTGTCAGAGTAATGTAATTTTAGTCTTACTTTCTTGAAAAGGAGTGAGAAAATATTACTAACATTCCTTCACTATAGCAAAGATTTCGACTCGCAGAAAGTGTGCCATTGTCCTTGAGCAAGACAACAAACCCCTAACTGCTTCCCAGCAGCTTACTGCTCCTATAAAATAGGATGGATTAAATCTAGAGAGCAAATTTCAATCTATATACAATGAGAAATAATTGAAGATTCTTCTTGTAGTTCTCCCCTCTCAGTCCAATAGTATTAAGTGGAGCTCAATAGGTTTTGGCAAAAGGGTGCCACAGCATAAACACCCAAAATGAAATGATAGCAAACTATTTGACTTGGGCCATCTGGCGGCTATATCAGTATGTAGTTGCCAGATGGCCCAAGTCTGTGCGTGAGTCGAGGGTTACTTAGTGGGAGCATCCTCGAGCTTGTGTACAGCTGTGGATGTGATTTGTTTGGGGAAAGCCTCCAACCCTTAACGTCCATGTGATACATGTGATGCTGTGCCTTGCACACTGGGGAGATAGCTGCATCATTGTAATGTCATTTTGCTACTTGATACTTGAAGATAGCAAAGTTACAGTTTTTCTTAGGAGGAGGCCAACTCCAAGCTAAGAGTTTAGATTTTGGGTTTTTTTACACCATAGCTGTAATTTGAATGCCTGAATGACTTTGAATGACCCCTTTGTGAATGTGGGTCCAACCAGAGATGTGGACTCAAGTCACATGAACTGGACTCAAGTCACAAATTTGATGACTTAAGACTTAACATGGCCAGCATAGTTCAAAAGGTAGGGCAGTCACGTAGTGATTGGAAGATTGGTGGTTTGATCCCTGGTCCTTGCAGAATGCATGTCAATGTGTCCTTGAGCAAGACACAACCTTTAATTGCTCAACCACAGAGATGGAGTGGTGACCTATCAGGGGTGTTTCCCTGCCTTTCGCCCAATGAGTGCGGGCATAGGCTCTAGGATGACTCCACGGCCCGAGTTCAGATAAGCAGTTGATGATGGATGGATGGATGGACTCAAGATAACATCACAAATGACTCACAACTCGACATTGACTTGAATGCAAGTTCACTTAATGACCTACTTGGAAAACATGCCCTTATTGTATATTGTTATTACATTTGTAGGAATTAGATTAGGTTTTTCCAGCAATTTGCTCATGCAATAGAAGTAACACAGAGTTGATTCATACAGAGCTATCTGGCATTTTCTGACAACTGCTTGATATAATTTTCTCATACAGATTTGAAGAATGCCAGATGAACAAAAACATCAGAAGTGAGCCACAACCGGCTCAAATCTCACAGTTCATGATGAACTGTGGAGTGCAGTGCAGCATAAATCATCCATCTTTAATGACCACCGCAGTGAGTCAGGACCTTAGTTTACGTCTTATCCGAAGGATGGCACCTCCTACAACATACTGTCCCCATCAATGCACTGGGGCATTGGGATTTTTGGTTGTTGTGGTGTATTTATTTATTAGGGCCGAGGGAAGACGTCCCTCTACTGTCCAACCAACACCACCCCCAGAAGTAACTCAGTCCCCCCAGGAGGCCTCCCATCCAAGTACTAGCTAAACCCATGCATGCTTAGCTTCCATTATTCTGCAGATCCAGGGTGTGGCTGTCGGCCATACCAACAACCATGTATCGCCAAAAGATATTTATCAAAAGAACTTCATAGTTCCATTGATGAATACAGTTTACTAGTGATCCCCAGTGGGGACTTTGGTCCAACATGTCCACATCAATAGCATTAATAGAAATAGAAGAGGAAATATCAACATCTACAAAATACGACAATTACTACTACTGCGACTACTACTACTACTGCTAATACTACTGCTACTACTACTACTACTACTACTACTACTACTACTACTGCTAATACAAATGCTACTACTGCTAATATGACTACTACTACTACTACTACTACTACTACTACTACTATTGCCTGTTCCTTTTGGGAGTCACCACAGCAGATCATCATCTCCATCTCCTCTTGTCCTCTACATCTTCCTCTGTCCCACCAGCCACCTGCATGTCTTCTCTCACCACATCCACAAACCTCCTCTTTGGTCTTCCTCTTTTGTAAAGCGACATGATGATTGACATATGAAATGTTAGATTTTTATATTTTGGGACTGTTATTTTGAATTATTTGTTTTCATATGAGGTAAAAAGGGTAGGCATAATAAGCTAAAGCTCGAGTGCATAACTTTTCAGTTAGTAATGTTTCTTTCTTTATTGGTTTGAAATCATTAGTTATGATATATCTATGTATATTTCGCTTCTTTTGTAACAGTGTTGAAATAAGTACCGAATAAAAGGGATAAAAATAAAAATATAAGGAGATATAAGGTGTTTTGAATCATATGGCAGTAGTGTTTCCTGCATTTACTCCTCTCATGAGAAACATAAAAAGACATTAGTTTAAAATGACTCAACCATATTCTTTCATTTTCATATTCAAAATTGATCTTGGGGCAGCATAGCTCAGTGGGTAGAATGGTTGTCTAGCGATCGGAAGATTGCAGGTTTGATCCCAGCACCTGTAGTGAAGCTTGATGAAGTGCCCTTGAGTAAGACGCTGTTCCCCTAACTGCTCCACCCTGTGTGACTGGTGACCTGTACAGGGTGTGTCCCCGCCGCTCACCCAGTGAGGACTGAGATAGGCTCCGGTTCCCCACAACCCAGTTTCGAATAAGCAGTTGACGATGGATGGATGAATAGATAGAAAATTGATCTTAGAAAAGTGATGGTTTGGACTTAGAGACCAACCAATAATAAAAATGTCGACAGCCACAAGGCAAAGCTGCAGGATAGAAGGCTTGAGTGCAAATTATGGCCGTAGTCCACAAATGGGTATTTAGACAGCAGCATGGTGGTCCAGATGTTAGCACTGTTGCCTCACAGCTAGAAGGTCCTTGGTCTGAATTCCATACTAGGTTATGTCTGTGTGGAGTTTGTATTTTTTCCCCATGTCTATGTGGGTTTCCTCCCACCATCAAGAAGATATGCATGTTAGAGTTAAACCTCCTGCCTATGCCCCTGAGCAAGGCAATAGGAAAAATAACTTGAGTTGGTCCCCGAGTGCTGCAGCCGCTCACTGGTCACATACATTAGGATGGGTTAAATACAGAGGACTAATTTCATTGTAATAATATGGTTTGATGTTTCAATATGATCACCAAATAAAGTGGCTTCCTTGCTCTTCCAGATGCTCTGATCTGGTCTTTTGTGTTTTATGTCTAGTTCTTCCATCTATTCGAGACAGAACCACACCACAGCTCTGCAGTATGTCAACAGCTGTTCTACACCATGCCTTTGTTAAATCTCCTACAGAGACCGGCCAAAGAGTGCCGGGATGCACTTGTTTGTGTGTTGATTTGGCGACTGCATGGCTGTATGGTCTCATTAGAGAAAGTCAGCATGCAGGGGGTTAGCTCCTAAATCTGTGACTGTAGATAAAATTGCTTTTTAATGTAAAGCTGCCTGTTGTTTGGTCGTAAAGGATCCTGGTATCATAGGGATGTAGCTTTTCCTTTTATTGGGCTTTTCAGTAGCTGTGGCTTTGTTTGAATGCAATAAAAACAAACCATGCCAACAGATGGGCATCAATAGTGTAATAATCAGGTTTTTAGTTCTTCTGTGTGGGCTTGATGTGGCCTGGTTTTTACTGTCACTCACATCTTCAGTGTTACAGTCTAAGTCCATGGTCAGTGACCTCTGAATTTTATACACGTATCTTAAATCTATACTCATAATTTGACCATAAAGGAGAAGCTTTTAGCCAAGAATAGCTAGATTTCGGAGAATTTTGTGCAGCAACCCCCCAACCCCCATAGAGTCGGGAGACTAACACTATGGTTTTCTATGATCAAATCAACTGGAATTTGAGCTATGGTTATTTACAAGTGATGAAATAAGCGTATGAGTAGATATGTACTGCTGACAAAGTGCAGTACATGGATAATTTGGAGCAAATTATATCATTTTCATACATACATCCATCCATTGTCAACTGCTTATCTGATGCCAGGTCATGGAAGTAACAGCTCAATCCCAAACTTCCCTTTTCCTGCCCATATCAACCAGCTCTGACTGGGGGATCCTGAGGTGGAGATATAATCCTTCCACCTGGTCCTCACTCCACCCCTGTGGCCTTTTCTCACCTGGACATGCCTGGAACACCTGGAGACAACCAGGTAGCATCCTTACTAGATGCCTGAACCACTTCAACTGGCTCCTTTCTATGTAAAGGAGCAGCACCTCTACTTGGAATTCCTCACAAATGACTGAACTTCTCACCCCGTTTCTGAGGGAGACACCAAGCCATCCTCTTGAGAAAACCCACTCCGACACTTTTATCCTTGATATTAATAATAATAATAATGATTCCCTTATCAGTCCCGCAAGGGGAAATTTGGATTTCTCTGCATTTTTGACCCAATTTTGTATAGGAGCAGTGAGCTGCCGACATATGGCGCTCGGGGAGCAGTTAGGGGTTCAGTGTCTTGCTCAAGGACACCTCGACATGCTATGTGCAGGACTGGGGATCGATCCTGCAACCTTCCAATTGCCAGGCGACCGCTCTACCCACTGAGCTATGCCCCCCCCTATAGGAGTAGGGAGCTGCCAACATATGGCGCTCGGGGAGCCGTTAGGGGTTCAGTGTTTTGCTCAAGGACACGTCGACATGCTGTATGCTGGACCGGGGATCAAACCTACAACCTTCTGATTGCCAGACGACTGCTCTACCCACTGAGCTATGCCGCCCCTATTGTTCTTTCTTTCATGACCCAGCCGTCATGGCCGTGGGTGAGAGTAGGAATGAAGACTGCCCGGTAGATCGAGTGCTTTGCCTTCTGGCTCAGGTCTCTTTTGTCACGACGGTTTGGTTAAGATAATTTTCATATCTGACTGTAATGCAATATTGAATTATCTACTGTGCCACAGGGGAGGCAGTAGATAAAAATGAAGTCGATCCTATACTCTTCTCAGAAAGATTGCTTTCCCTTTTTATCTTAAGTTTAAGAAACAACAAGGGTTGATGTCAGCTTCTTTATTGGAAGTAGAGTGTTTTGGCTCAAACTACTCCTTTTCAAAAGCCCTTTGCTCCATTTTGACTATGTATGTTTTGCTCTATTCTGCTTTGTAGAAATGAAGTTGCTGACCTTGGTGAACTAGTACAGCTACTCTAGGACAATCACAGCTGCACATACTAACCCCAAGTCTCAGCCCTTCAATAGACCCTTAGAGAAGTGTGGACACGTGCTAACGAATTGTCTTCACTTTGCAGAAATGTCCCGACTACTCTGGTTGAAACCTCAAAGTGGTACTTTAAAGTATAACTGAGATGACACATATGCAGCCCCCCCCCCACACACTTTTAGGGATCCTTTAATCCAGAGATATCAAAAAGAAGCTTTTTGTAAGAGTCCTAAAAATAACATCGTGGTGCTGAGATAACACAGCGTTGCTGCATAGTCATCAGGGATGACAGGTTTCATCCTAATCTAACTTGGGAGAGTATCATCATCTCACTGATACCCACAATAACACAGCCTCTAAAACGGAGCGTGCACACCATCTGCAGAGCCAATAACAACACTGGAAATGCTAGTTGGCCGCGTCTTTCAGACCTCGGTGATGTACACCGAGTGTAAGACAATTATCAGTCGGAACAGATGGTCGAGTTTTGCATTCGATCCAGGTGAGGTTATTTTCAGACTGATGAGTGGAGGATTTGCTCCTACTTACAGGGTTCACAATGAGTCACCTGCATGGGCGCACAGCAGATGAGAGCCCTAAATAACATCTCTAGCAGTGCTGTAATTTTTCCTTCCAACCTGCATCCACCCTTGTGGGTACTTTTATGTTCAACCATGTCACATCGCTCAAATAGAACTGCTCATGATCCACAAGGCTTTAGCCTTGCAGGACCACTCAAGGAAAAAAAAAGTCTCAATTAATCATCCTCTGCACTCTGTCTTCTTGTCATGAGGTGAGGGGAGACAGACGGGTGTCACAGGGTTGCTTATTATCTATTCACTGGTTCTCGCTAGGCAGTTCTTCGTCAGAGCAGCTGTTATTCAAAGGGAATGAGCTAGTGCCGGCGTCGGGCTCTTACAAGCACTACGCTGGCTGGTGTATCGAACTCCATGAGCGTCGATACACCAGGTTGCTGAAAGTGTTTGGGCCTTGACGACATGGTCTTCCTAGGGTACATACAGAGCTTTGTCATGTTGCTGTAGCATTTTAATGAAAACAACTGTTTTCAAAGCACATGGTAGAACACGCGTGTCAGGAAATAAGTCAGGTGTCACAGGTTGAATCCCACCGTGGGGGTGTCAGGAAGGTTATCAGGCCTTAATCACCCATGTTCTATCATGGTCTAGGTTTATCCACCCAAGGTGGGGACTAATTGTGACATGTAACAATTTTGCTTTGTTTTTATCTAATTTTAATTGGATGAAATCTTAATTTAATCTTAATGATTGCTTTTGTCTAAGCACAAAGGAAAGGAAAGCCGCTTTATCTGGCCATTGTTTTCCTCCACTGAGACTTGTCAAGTCAATTCTGTTTGTATAGCCCATCATCCTCTGTGTTTAACCCATGATGTTGTATGGGAGCAGCCACAGTATCCAGGGAGCAGTAACAGGTTCAGTGTTGCTCAATAACAGTCTAACACACTTACTGAAGGAGGCAGGAATTGAACCAATGAGAGTTCGATTACCAGACTACCCGTTGCATCTCATGCAGCTACAGCTGCTCACTGCTCGTAGCTACATGGCTATGATGGGTTAAATGCAGAGGGTAAACTTCCCCATGGAGATTCGTAAAAGTGATCATAATCTTAATCTCAATATTACTTTGCTATAGCTGCCTTCATAAGACACATCAGTCCACCTCACGCAGAGCCATCAGTTCAGTGATGAAATACAATATGTTCATGCACAAAGGTCGAAAACAACCCACCAAAATATAAATCCTCATATGCACATCCCTGTGAGCTGCTTGTGATAAAACCCAGTGCTCATATCCCACATGTTTTGTGCATTTAATGCACACCATCTGCTGTAAATACATTAACGTTTAGGATAAACAGGTTTTCTTTCTCAAAGGAAAAGAGAGTTCTTGCAGAAACCTATCCATGAGAAGTACACGATATAGAGAATGGATGTTTGGGATGAGATGTTTTTGTCCTCGTACAGATGACAGGGAGAGCGATCACATTTTTAATCCGCTCTCTGTGAGACTGATTGCCTGTAATCAGCAACATGCAGATATCTCCTTATTAGCTCTGGAGGAGGAGGTTGCAGGTGATTCATCGTGGGAGTTGTGGCTTGGACCCAAAAATCCAGAGTATTGATCTCTCAATTTACTGTCCCGGAGTGACCTCTGGTTCTTTATCTACAAGACACCATTTTGCTCAAACATGATAAAACTAAGCTAAAACTTGGGCTGTGGCAGCTCAGGGGTAGTAGGCGCACTTTGGGAAATAGAGGCCTCTCGAACTCTCCGTGGGGCATCAGGAAGGGCATCCAGCCTTAAACCCCTACGCCTGCCCGGAGATGGGATGGTGACCTATCCAGGGCGTTTCCTTCCACCCAATCGGCACTAGGATAGGCTCCAGCAGATCAGCAACCTGACTTGGCATAAGCATTTGATGATGATTATAATAGACGACATGACACGACATGACATGATGAAACATGCATAGAATACCGTGTGAAAACGGTAAGGAGGCAAATTAGCAAAAGGGAGCTCTTTGTTGCAACTGCATGTTAAAGTCAAGGCAAACCTGAGAGGCCAAAAGGAAGGCCGTGCTTTATCAGTGATTTTCTTTTAAGTGAACTATTTCAATATTATTGACTGTGTTCCACTAATGCCTCAACCCAGCGTGGAGTGAGCTGAGAAAAGTGGCCAGGGCTGGACAATAGCCAGAGCTCCTCTCTTTAAAACCCCTTGCTAGCTGAACTCCATAATATCCTCGAGGTTCCCATGGTGGGCTTAGCCACAGAGCACACACGTCATGAAATGACAAGCCAAACGTCACATGTTTGATCCCACTGTGGGGCATCAGTAAAGGCAGCCAGCCCTAATGCCCCACTCTCCATCTAAGTGTGTGCCCACCCCCACATTTAGGGGACTAACCATGACATGTACAAAACTGATCTTTTCCCATGATGAGCTCATGACCTGACTTGACTTGATTTATCTGGCACCTGTAAACACCCTGTATAAGACCTTCCCCTGCATAAGAACAGAAAGACAACTGTCTCAGACCACCCACTACTGATATATAACACGAATGTGAAAGGCGTATGAGCTAGCGAGCTAACCTTTCACAGCATGCAAATTCCATGGATGCGAGGAGTGCTCGGATGTGTACCGGGTAGCCTACATAAATGCCCAATAGTGCATTGTGGATGCATAAGATTTGCATTATTTGTAACTGCGGCAGACTATCTCGGTTCCGTCGCTCTGGGCTGGCCGGCCAGTGACTCAGATGACGGATGCTCTTTATGAATATATATCAAATCAGTTGGCTCTATAGAATTTGGTTTTCACGTTGCGCCCTAAAGATTGGCTCGATCCAGACATCTTTCACCTGGTTATGCTCGCTTACAGGCGTATGCACGCACACTTGTACGTGAAGGTTGTGCAGACACGCAGCAATTCTGTATTGATAAAATATACAAAGTCAAAAATTCAAATTTAACTGGAAGTGATTTTTATAACCAGATTATTTTAAGTAAATACATAATTTTAAAGGAAGCATATCTTTCAAAAAAGAGCAGGTTCTCCACTATTTTGTACTGCAGCACCAAATAGAAGTTTATTACTTCATTATGGAAAAAACCCAAATCTGTAAAACAAGCGCAACTTTAATTTTCAACTGAGCTGACATATGCTCGCACAGCTCACACTGGTATACGGCTGCATTCATGCATTTAATTGCATTTTTTGATGGATAGGTAGATCGATAGGAAGATTCTTTACCGTCCCTCTGGAGGATATCTGTTACCACAGCATGTGCGTTAAAACACAATTTTACCTCCTGAAATATTGACATCTAGTATGCACATCCATACAATTACTCATACCTGAAGCATTTCCATCTATTATGCATCAATTCAATCGTCCCTTAGATAAATAAAGATGACAAAGAAATACACGCTCATTGTGAACAACGCACAAGTCTGTTCTAGATGAGTTTGAGGAATGCATTATTTGTGAATGGTAGACAAATCAAGTATATTGTTTACATCTGTTCAAGGTGAGTTGAACGCAGCCAGTTCACTGCTGATGTCTGATTGGCAGTCATACCAAATGGGAAGAGGCAAATAGATGGTTTGCGGGGGATGATGGACTCCGAGGCAAATCTTCATCATTGAGTAAGTAAATTTATTTGCCTTTGATGCTGTTCAGTAAGGAACATTAGGATCCAGGGAATGTTTGGAAGTGAAATGAAAGGTTTAATGTATCTAATTATAATCTGAGTATATGGGCTGCTGGAGTCCCGATGTTCTGCCGATGATAGCACTCTAAATACGAGTCCATACATGCTCTCTGAATGTGCAGTATTATGTGGTCATGAGTTATTGGAATGGTTAAGCCTAGCGAGGACCCCACCCCTCTCTCTCTACCTCACCTAAGTCACAAATTGGCATTAACCAGATAGTGAAATCTCCTGGGGGAGTTTATGCTCGACTTGGTTATCAGATCTAAAACAGGACATGGGACCAATTAACGACCTTTCCGGGTTATCTTTACTGCCGATCACAGGGAGAGGAGCTAATCCCATCTCCACACAGGAGGACGAGAACCCTTTTTCACTTGGAGTGCACACCCCTTATGATTGAGACTGGAATAATGTGTCTGAGGTTAAATTCAGTTTCTTTTTATCAGGAAAATTACTTGATTTAAACAGTTCAAACCTTATCTTCTCTCTCCCTCTGTCTCCCCCCCATCTATCT
>OMLC01046650.1:0-43071 GCA_900302585.1 Regalecus glesne | reverse complement strand
ATCTGGATGTGAGCATTGAAAAGTAAAGTGTGCTGCCTTATGTGGTCTTGAACTCACAACTTTGTCTCTGTTGGCACAGAGCCCTAACCACTGGACCACCAAGGCAGCTGCTGGTTTGGCTCTCTTGTCAAAGGCCTTATGAATATTCTCTTTGGATGTGGGCTCTGAAAAGTAAAGCAGAACCATCTCTGCTGGTTTTGAACTCACAAGTTCATCAACACTAAACCAGAGCACTAACCACTGACCCAGCAGGTCAGCTGCACAGGGCCATGTGTCTTCAGAGGTTATGAAGCTTCTCTTTCAATGTGACCTTTTAAAAGGGAGGTAGAATCTCTGACACAAGTCCAGAATACAAAACCTTGTCAAAACTGAGGCAGAGAACCATCAATTATTCTGCACGCTGGAAAATGGTGTGTGAAGTAATGACTAATGCTTTTGGAACTGAACTCATAACATGAGACAGTTACTGGACTCGAACTCACAGCCTTGTGTGTAGTGCAGCTGAGCACTAACCACTGACCCAGCAGGTCAGCTGCACTCTAGACAGAGATTTCTGAGAGGTTATAAATCTTCCCTCTGACTTGTGCTGGTCTAGAACCAACAACCATGTTGATACAGGGTCCTGAGTACTGGGCCACCAAGTCCTGTGCACATCAGAAGACGTTGTCTAAGGGCTCAACCCTTTTGATGCAAACTTTTAAAAAGCAGGTTGAACTTACAATGCTGGACGGGTCCCTGTGACACTGTGGACATAACAGCAGATCACTAACCACTGGACCACAAAGGCTGCTGAGCCACAGCAGAAGTGGTCTGAGACTTTATGACTGCTACCTTTAGATGTGAGCTTTGAACAGGGAAGTTAAATGACTGATGCTGGTCGACAACATGTAGTCTTGTCAATACTGAGAGAGAACTACTATTGAACCAACAGTTTCTCCGAGCTTGAGAATATTCCAATTATAAGATGGCTTAGCAAAGCAGAAGGTTGATGCTGGGCTAGAAAACACATCCTTGTCCATATTGTACTAGAACACTAAGATGTGGACAACCAGGCCCAAAGCCAACTGGCCAGTGTTGTCTGAGAGCTTATAAATATTCACTATGGATATGGACACTCCCAAAGAAGGTGGAATTATTGGTTTAGAACAGTTACCCTTATCAGTATTGGGGTACGGTAATTCTTGAACTATCAGGACCTCTGCATGTCTTGATGCATACTCAATAAACCAGATTTGGAAATCACAAAAAAGGTGAATCGGTTCAACTGGATCAGAAGTTTATCAATAAACACACAACATACCACACAACACCACTCAACACTAGTTGTTGGGTATCAATGTACTGTTCATAAGTGGGGGGGTTTCTTGTATTCAGCGCAGACCGAAGAGGTCACCTGGCGAGTGACGAAACAATGAATCATATCCACATTACTGATGATCATCAATCCACATGTCCTCCTGTGTAAAATAGCTTATGGAAGCACCAATAGAGAGCCACTAGATATCACCACTAGATATCACCACATCATCCATATGGTGTTGTGAGAAATATTCCCATATATATATATATTTATACATATATATATAATTTTATCATTACCAGTCAGACTGAGACGGTACGGTGTAAGAGGTGAACGTACTTCTCTCACACACACCTCCGATTGCAGCCAGCATATCAGATCTTCGGGCCAACCATTGATGAGGGGAAGGTAAGTTAAGCATCTGCCCTGAGTTCTCATCATCCTGTGCTAGTCAACCCAACCAGCTCCACACTGTCTGCAGAGAAAAAATCATCACACCAAAACACTAAGTAAATAACATGCAACCTTAGTCGCTAAAAGCGGGTTAGCATCTTAGATTACTCATATGTACCATTATTGTTTTTTGTTCTCTATCGATTGATTCTACGCTCACCTTTACCAATTTTATGCCTAATTCTGTTACATCTACTGCTTTATATATGACTTTTATGTGGATTTATTGATTTATTTATATGTGTTTATATATATATTTTAAAAAATTCACTTTATTCCATCTTTATCTCATGTTTCTGTAATGGAGTCTCCTCTCGAATCTTGGACATCTTGCTGCAGCTGTCCTCCCTGTTTCTCATGGACAGCACCATTCCTACTCAGGTGAAGGAGCGTATTGCATTCCTGCTGTAGTCCAAGAGTGAGCCCAGAGTATTTACATTATAGGCATTTGGCAGAAGCTCTTATCCAGAGCGACATACAAGTGCATAAGATCAAGGTACAAAAGATACTGGAGCAAGTTAGATAACAATCCTAGTGCCATCTTGAGACTGACACAACAATGGATAAGACACACCAACCAAAATGAATCAAGATTGCATGTCCCTAAACCAAGTACATCAAAATTAAGAAAAGGAATTGAGCTAAAACTAGGCATTATAGCTAGGACTGGATGAGGAGGAGGAAAGGTACAGGCAGAAAAGATGAGTTTTTAATCTGCTCTTGAAGATGGTCAGGGTTGCTGCTATTCCGACCACCAGGGGAAGGTCATTCCACCAGCGAGGAGCCAGGACAGACAGTCGTGACCTGGAGTTGCAGATACGGAGAGGGGAGGAAAAGCGACAAAAGGTCAGAGAACAGAGAGGTCTGGTTGGTGCATAGGGTCTGATGAGTCTCTGCAGGTATCCAGGTGCAGACTCTTTGACTGCCTGGTATGAAAGCACCGAAGTCTTAAATTTAATGCGAGCCATAACAGGCAGCCAGTGGAGGGCAGTGAGCAGGGGGGGGTGACATGGGAATGTCTGGAAAGGTTGTAGACCAGGGGAGCGGCAGCATTCTGGATGAGTTGCAGAGGTTTGATGGCAGATGCTGGTAAACCAGCCAGCAGAGAGTTTCAGTAGTCCATGCAGGACAAGACCAGGAGCTGGGTTGAGTAGGCGGTGAGGAAAGGGCAGATTCGTCGGATGTTGTAAAGGAAGAATCCACACGTTTGGCTCACTGCCGTGATGTTCAGGGAGAGGGATAGTCTGTTGTCCATCACTCCGAGGTTCGTAGCAGAGGTTGATGATGACACTGGTATTCCCTAAGCAAATGGAAAAGTCAGTGAGGTCAGAAGATGGTGCAGGAAAGTCTTCATTTGCTTTTTTTAGTTTCAGCTCCTTAACTCTTACCCAAAGCTACTTTTCATCATAATGTAAGCTGTATTAATAAACCTGATACAGGAAACTGTTGATCCCTACTACTTAAGTAAACTGCCATACCTCTAAGGTAAAAATCATCTCTCAAAACAAAGACCATTTCCCCCCAACATCTCATGCAAAATATTTTCAATAACTTCACAGGAAAATTAGTACAGAGATCAGACTGTGTATTTTTATGTATATGTACAGAGTTCGATTGAACCACCTTAGATAACATCACCTGAACACACAATACGAGATTGATAGAGGCCACACTACACATGACAGCACTAGTATACAAAGGGTCAGAACTCTTGTAGAAGAATAAGCCTTTTCTGCTTTGGGTCCCGGTGGGACAATGGGATACACTTTACTTCAATCAAATGGAAGTTATTCATAAAGATCACAGAAACAAGTAATTTCAACTTGGAATTGTTACTTGACCAATGGAAAGAGGAATATATTTCTAAAGCTCCATCCTCAAATTCAGTATCCAATGACACTACCTCTCAGGTTGAGCAGACGCTCCCTTTGTTGAAAGGTGCCATTCCTATTCACAGTAAAAATTAATTTTATAACTTTTGGCATGTTAACCCCCAACACCATTTACTGAGAAACCTAGCATCATCAAGATGAATTTCAAAAACCCATGCAGGCAACTCCCACAAAAACAGATTTAGAATGAGTTCAAATTTATCCAGCATCTATATAGTAAATCTCAAACATAAGCAGTCACTCTAGGTCAGTGCAATTAAGAGGAAGGGACACATGGAAGGTCACTTGAGTCATTTGAGATGCACCCCAAGGGTCCGTCCACTCACCCAAAGGGATTATTGCACACTACTAAGGCCTCTCAACTGTTTCACAGGTACATAAAAATACCAGGTCTCCCAGTTTTCTACTTTGTAATTCTCTATATTCTTCATAAATATCCATAGCAGAGGTCCCCTGTAAGCTGAAAAGTGCTCAACTCAAAATATACAAGATCAGTATCATCGTCATTATACGCGTCATTGGCCCAAGTAATTCATTAGTTTGAACATCTAAAAGATTCAGTGAATTGGAGCCAATCTGATTCAATATGTGAAATAATACAAACGTGTCCGGTGAAATATGCAGGAATAATTAGCAAAAATCAATCTTCTCACATCTGCCATGGTCCATTCAGTGATGTACAACAAAATGACAGAGGTGACAAGAAACACAAGGCCAATTGGACATGGAGGAACATTAATAATGGTAAATGTAAAATGTTCTTATATAGCGCTTTTCTAGTCCAGCGACCACTTGAAGCGCTTTACAATGAATGCCTCCCATTTACCAAGTTACGGTGTGGGATATGAACCAACAATGCATAATGATAACCAGATGATTATAACTCATCACTGTAAATCTTTGTCATAATTAAAAAAAATAGAAGCCTTGTAAGGCCCAAAAATCAAAGAAGCGAATATGGTCCTTCTTTACTGACTTTCCTTCAGTATCATCAGCAGACTGCTATTATACTTGCATACATCCCACACCAGGAAGCATTATAACACTGGTCACTCACATACTGCATTTCGAAGGGTTTGATTAAATTGTGTACACACCCCATTGCAATATGCAAGCAAATGAAAAGCATGTAAAATCATGAATTTGAAGGTAACCTTATACTGAGAAATTACTGCCATCTTCCATATGAGGGTAAAATGTGATAATAAAATAATACCAGCAGAAAACAAAAGATCTGAGAAGACAGAAAATGTCTTATTCCATTTAAAATTAAAGGATTGCACTTGGTGCACTCACAGGGGATTGTTGCAATGAAGACAAATGGCATAGACCTCTCCATCTAAGATCCATTTCTCTAGCATGGATGGAGAAGCCTTGTGGAGCCAGCTAAGTGGCTTAACACTTCAACCTGCCACCCACACTTCTGCCTTATTTGCAAGCCAAGAAAAGGATCTACAAATCACTGGAGAAATTGACAGCTACTGGATAAATACACATGTATCTTAGGGAATGTCTAACAGGGAAACGTGTTAATGCTGCATGGAATTTATTCGGGAAGTGAGTCCATTTTCTTCATCACTAATTAACATTAATACACCTCTTCCTGGATAAACTGACCAGGAATTAACTTCGACCTGTGACATATTTACACTCAAGTGTGTCAAGTAGAAAACAGTAGCAAAAAACTCCAAGGGATTTGAGAACAGTATGAGAACTTCCCGCCTCAAATGTCTGTCCTTCCATTCAAGTCGTAGTGGAATTCAGATCCAGTTGGTCAAGTTGAAGAAGGAATCAGAATTCATACCAGGTCAGATTGAAATACATACAGCAACGCTCCAACAAGGATAGACCATTTTCACATTCAGTCAGTGTTACCGAAAATGTTCAAGTCTCCTCTACTTACTGTCATTAGAAGAATATACTTCGGCATCTTTTCAGTTACACTTATCCAAATAAGTCTTTGAGATCATTATTGACAGATGTGCTATGTTTAAGCCCACTTTGGTTCATTTTAGATGCAGTAGAGGGTTGAGAAAAGTTCTGTGGACTGAAAAAGGGGTTGGTCTGCATCCCAAATCCACTGGGCACCCCTCCCATGCCTAATGGTGCACCCTGGAGCTGAGTAGTCTGTGCAGCTTGGGAGGAACCATACTGATTAAGCCAAGGGGCGTTGGTTCCAGCAGTAGCCTTGGGACCCATTTGGTTGAGGGCAACTTTGGGTTTGCTGGGGGTGAAGAGATTATCCAATGCAGACATGTCAGGAGCTTTGTTTGTCTGCCCTGTGTTTCCTTGATTCTGGGCCAGGGCAGTGAAGTTTGGTGTGCTGGTGGTGGTGGCCATGCCCCCATAGAGACTAGGGCCTGGGGGGTGCATCACCATCCCCCCTGCCTGGAAGCCCATGCCTGGGTTGAAGCCATTTGCTGCTGGGGTCCCCATGGAGCCCAGCATGGGGCTGGGGAAGGCAGCTATGGTAGTACCCTGGGCAGGAGTAGGTCGTGCAGTGCTGGCCATAGACAGGCTATTTAGAGACGTCATATTGTTCAGAAGACTGCTGGTCAGATCCTTAGCCTGCACATAAAGAGGGAAGGGATATGGACTCATGTAGTCTTGAGGGAGACATCCTTGAGAAAGGGTGAATACACAAGTATCTTGTAACTGCTGTAACACAGCTTGCGGATGAATGGCAGCCATGGCAACATTTGCAAAGTTGTGGACAGGAGCTTAAAATTTGTAACAATTCTGTTAAACAGGGATAAGTTATTGGTAGGACTCTTTAATATGTCAGCAATTAACAAGAGCCACATTTGAAGTAGTTGGTGTAATTAGAGGCCCTAGATAGCATCTGTCCTTCTTGCCAATGCTTCCATCATAGGCAACAAGGGCAAAGTATCTTGAATTATTGTTTTGTATCCCCAATGGTTTAGGGTCACATTGTATTTTAGGGTGGCCTAGAATAAAATATCAATAATAATGATTATAAATGTGTGTGCATTACCTGTGAAGTGCTGGAAGTTGGTTTAATAGCTTGTGGGGCTAAGGGTTGCTGGTTCCTCAGTTTCACTGCCTGCTCCTGCTCCTTAGCCAATCGTTGCTTTTCCTCCAATGTGAGAGACATCTGGTGAGACAGGAAATAAATGGAAAGAGAATGACTTAATCCCTCTAGAAAAAACAACAAGAGGGAATTCATACAAAACCTGATGGGAAAAGGGTGAAATGTGTGTTGTTCCTGAGATTGTAGCCATACTCTATTGGGCTGGGAGGCTGGTGCTGAGGATCCATTCTCCTTCCCATTAACTCCTGTACTGCCAAATATTTCATCAATCTGAAAGGCAGAGATTGGAGAATACACACACACTCCTCTGACTTTGCAGTTCAATTCATATGGTTTGACATTGTGGGGGCTTCCAAAATAAAATAAAAGCAGCTTATAAAATCCCTTTTAGACAGTATCTATGTACATGAGAATGTTAATATATCTAAAAGTGCCCGTATACACGTTCCTTATTCACAGGTATCTTTATTTGTTCTCTGCTAAACTCTTGATCATCATGGAATTGATATACCTGGTTGCCAGGGCTGGGTGTGCTCTTAGGCTCCTCTGATTGGTTCCCTTGGCTAGTAATGGTCATGCTCCTGGTATTTGCAAAAAAAGAGAAAAGAGTCAAAGGAGATATGAATAAAGCAAGGCACCAGTGTTCAAACCAGCTAGTAATACCAGCATCATTATCATCCTTAACATGACAGATCCACTTACAACCAGGATCTTTATCCAACTCTGGCTAAAATCTCTATCAATACGCACAAGGATTTGCTGCCTGCTTCACTGAAATATTTACTGTTTGAAAGTGGAAATAACAGAATACACTTAAGGGAAAATTATTGGACCTCTATTTGCATTTTATTCTAGTTTGGTCCTTACACTTGCATGGGAATAGACAGAGTGACTAAGAACAGGCACTAGAGAGCAGTAGAGATATTTTGGCTTTCCTTTTAAACCAAACTCTCACCCCCTTAGCATAGATCCACGCCATCTCCGTCAGACTTCTGCTGTGTACTTCCTGGTAGTCTCTCAGCTCATTCAATCAAACAACTATCAATAATCCACTTTAATAATATGCATCTTATGAAAAATGCATACAAGTGAACATTTAGGGTTAGGTTTAGCCAGATTTAGCCACAAGGGTGATTTTCATCTGTTGTCCCAAGCAACTAAGAGTTCTATATCTTGCTCAAGAACACTTTCTGAAGGAACTGGGGATTGAACCACCAATCTTCCTTCTTACTATACGACTCCCCTACCTCCAGAGCTATGCCGGCTCTAGGATGCTGTCCACTTAAGTTTTCAATTTGCTTAGTTATGCAAACATGTAGCCTCTTTATGTGCCCTTGCTATTGCCTACCAGTTGCTGCCAATATAAAGTTAAATATTGCTGCTGGATTTCAGTTACTTATAAAAAACTATGACTTACCAGTAAGACCCTGTTGGCATGTTTACATTGCTAACCCTGTTGATTCTACTTTTGGAAAGTTACTTTACCCCTTCAACACAGAGGATAATTTCCCAATATTTTCTAAGCTAGCCTTAAAATGGTGGAATGAAGTCCTTCCCATAAAAACCTTCACTTTGTCAGGCATTTATTTAATCCATATGTAATGTCATGACTGGGATGGTTATTTCTGGCATTGTGTAGCCAATCTGAAATCCTGAAATTTGCTGCATCGCTACTAGTGAGCTACCGTTTTTCTACTTACACTAATTTCACTTGACATGATTACATTTAAGTGCTCCTGGATACCGATTAGATTGACCATGGATATATGTGAATTACTGACTCTCTTTTAAGTTGCTTTAGATAAAAATCATTTGTTAAATGAGAAAGTAAAATATATGCCCTTTTGTGAAGTAATCAGTGAATCATGAGCGGTTAATAATAGCCAGATAAAGACCTCTGTTGCTCCTGCATGACATGTAGCTGTTCCAGCTTGGTCTTGTGTTCAGTCTCCATGCGACTCAGCATATCCCGGATCACCACCATGAAAGAGTTAAACTGAAATGCATAATCCATACATAAATTGAGAGTTGAGACTGGATTGTAAATTATGTGAAATTATGTTGTTTGGGCGAATGGTCTTGTTAGTGCATGTTTGCCATATGCTTGCCACGCACCTGATTGAGATTGAGGTTGTTGTCGATGCTAAGACTAACTAGGTGAGGCAAGCTCTTAGTGGCAAGGTGTTCCTTGGGGATGCCAAGTTTTTTATGGGTGAAGGTACACTTATAGATCCCTGGGGAGAAAAGAAAATCCAACTATGCATTTATCCTTCAAGGGTGCTAAAATAGCATTAATCAGTGAAAGGAACACACGGAACATGTTACCAAGGATTCCCATCAGTACAGCTGGTTCTCGAGAGGGGATCTGTTGTAAGAAGGGTAGGATCTCATCAATGACATACCACTTGTCTAGATATTCTAGAATCTTGCCCAGACACACCAGAGAGTTCACCCGCACCTATACAAGGACAAAAATAAGCACCAATTACAGAGACCGAATGGATACACAACTGGGCATAGCATCAACATAATGACACATACGCAGCAACATATTTACTACAGATGAAAGATTATAGTCAGCTGCCTGGATGATCACTGATAATAGGTGGTAAATGCTGATCCATTGAGAGAGAGATAAAAAGATGAAAGGAGTTAATTTGATGGGAATTCACCGCCAGTGAGGAGGTCTGGAGGCAGGCTGACTTGATGCGGGGGATTAAGGAGTTCTTCATAGAGGGGTAATCTATCAAGTTGGCAAACGTTGGAATGATGTTCAGGCACAGCTCCTGGTAGGGAACAGATTGATTGCTTTTCAACATAAATAAAGACAAATGGAAAAGTTCTTATTGGATTTAAGGAGGACTTCGTAAAACCAAAGCTCTACTTGTATGCAAATATAAAATTCTCAAATTTCCCTTGGTGACTGATCTGAATGTGATAGGGATGGATGTGACCCTTCCTGCTCCTTGTACCTGGATTTGTACAGAGGGGGCCTCCAGGGCTCGGTAGACCATAGGTAGCACAATGTTCTTGATGTCCTCCGCTGGGGTTTTGGTTAATAGCAGGTCCATCTTCTGCAGAAATATCAGCAGGATCTGCATGATGCAGAGACAAAATTAAGAAATGGGTAAGAGACAACAAGGGATGGCTGGAGGGTGGTTTGGGGCAAGACTATTGTTCTTCTCTAGTGTTAAGAGGATGAATAGCAGTTAATAGGGGGCTATGATTTTGTTGAATCAGATTATATTATCCCCCAAGTGTTATGCAAGATGTGACGCAGACACTAGTATATACACAAGTTCAGGATATTCTTGGAAAAGACCACTCACCATATTGCTAGCCTAAAGAGGCATGAAAATAAGAATAGAGAGAAAGACAGGTTTTGGTACAGTCTTAGTGTATACTACAAACATGATATCGTTCATTTTCTCTTGACAGGTTATACTGATCAATTCAAAATATCAAAAAACATGCATGTCAAATAGATTACATCAACAATGAAAATTGAGACAACACATTGTCTTCAAGGATTTTTCAAAAAGGAAGGCAATGCTAAATATCCGGCAAACCCATCCTTAATGATACTCTTACTGTACCATGGCAAATGCTATATAAAATACTTACCATGTTTAAAGAACAAAATAAACTATCTACAGAATGTATAATATAGTATGAAAGAAATGGAAAAAAAACCTGTTTAAAAAAAGGATATGCTACATTTGAGTAAATGTATTCATCAAAGGATTTAAAGACAGCGATACTTGTGAAACCTGTGGTTACCAATTATGATAGTGACTCTTCATAAAAAGAAATTTTCCTTTCATTGGCCATAATGAGCCAAGTGAACCACAGCACTGAATTATAGTAATTGGTAAAGAGTCAATGTTATTTGAGTATGGCACTTGCATGCTGACTTAGTTGCTAATATTGCTAGACAACTACACACCCCAAAACATGCTCCTGGAATACTAAGCTGTAGGTCACCCTGTACTCAGGGGTCCTTAAGAGGTACACGTGTATACCCATTTGAGCTTATTGTACTGTCACGCTGGAAAAATGTGAGGGAAAAAAGACAAAATCTGTGTATTTGTGATCAAGTATAAACTGGTCAAAGTGGGTTTTTTTGTTGTTCTGCTGAAACTTAAAGTGGAAGTATCTTAATAGACTTAAACACAAATTCATCTTCACTTGACTGTAATACCTGGACTTGGATTATCCCTTATCTGAACTTTTTGGAAGAAATTTAGGCACATGAGGCAATATACCCGTTATGTACACAAAGCTGCTTGTGTGTGTGTGTATGCGTTTACCTGGACAGGCTCCTGCTGCTTGAAGACGGGCGTGAGGTCTGGCAAGATGAGGCGGATGTACTCATCCTTGGTGCATTCCTCAGCAATCAGCAGGACATTGGGAAGCACAAAAGGCACCATGTCCGGGTTGACAAACTCTGAAGTCAGCGCCGGCAGGATCCGATGCACCACAACTCTCTGATGGAATGGATAAGGGTGAGGAAAAATAATATTCATAAGTGGATATGGTTCAATTTAATGCTTAATGTTAAAGAACAGGATGAAATCACATATATTCCAAGTTCCATAGCAGTTCAAAAAAATAAGCTAAACATGTTCCAATAAAACAACCCACAAACAATATAGAGGGTGATTTTATTTATGGAGGTGATCATCAGATGGGCAGCTCAGGGGTAAAACAAGGACTTCAGGAACTAACAAGCCAGAGGGCTGTGATCTCAAACCCATCGTGGGGCATCAGACCTTATCCCACTCATGCCTCCCTTGGGGTGGATTGGCACCCTGACCAGGGTATTTCTCTGCATTTTCCCCAATGAGTGCTGGGATAGGTAGCAGATGCTTGACCCGATTTTGGATAATCAGTTGACAATGATACATCATTGGATGGGACAAGGTCTGATACACCTAAAAGCCTTTTATTTGGTTAATCTAAAAAGGAGGCTTTCAAGAAAAAAATAGAATCAACTAGGGAGCCCAGAAAGAGGGCTCATCAACAAAGATTTTTTTTTTAAAGGGACTATGCAGGTTTTTACATTAATGTCATCATTTGATGCACTGGAACAGATTATAGCTTGAAGATGATTTGCATCTGGAGTCCTCTGCATGTCTTTTTTGATGGTGGGAAGAAACTGGAGCACCCAAAGGGAACTCATGCAGACCGTGAGAAAATATAAACTCCACACAGAAAGGAGGTGATAAGGGATTCAAACCCAGGACCTTCTTGCTTTGAGGCAAAGGTGCTAATGGCTGCACCACCACAATGCCAATTTGATGACAAGGATTGGATGTCTAGGAAAATCCCATAATTATGGTGGGGCAAAGGATCAGGAGTGTCTTGAGATTGATTTTGTGTGTGTTTCCCTGCAAATCACAGTGTCTACACTTTATTTTAAGAAAGACACTTCAAATGAATACAAGCTAAATGTGCAGTGGATATGTCTTACCAGTTTGCACTAGGGTTTTCTAAGGTGATCATTCTGTTTCCCCAAGAGTGAAAGGAGGCGAGGTTATGGTGATTACCTTGGGCAGTTTAGGCAGGACTTTGGGCAGGCCTTTATAGAACTGGGACTTTTGTAGATTGTCCCTCTGAAACAGGGTGTCAAAATACTGCAGGGTCATGGCGCCCACATCATCAAAGAACGGGATCTGAATTACACACATAGGAAACTCCAATGTTAGAAAAGACATAAACAATTACCAAGACTGTATGTAGCACAATACTGAGGCAGCACTGGTCATGTTTCCAGGTAAATATTTAGTCAAATTCTAGCATAATTCTGAGAGAGTAAAACGCACAAAAAAATGACCATCATTAGCAAGTTTTAAGCAAGTTTTTTATACAATTACCTTGCACAAAGGAGCACTCTAGAAAAAAGCTGAACTGACAAAAATAACCATCAATTAAAGAAGTTTAAAAAAATTTCCATTCCATCTGCTGTGAACACATCAACTTTCAAGCTAGGGAGATTTTTTTTATATCTGGACAATTTTTTTAAAACGTTTTCCTCCAATTTATTTTATCTGTCACTTCAATGACAAAAACTACCATGATGAAAATGCAGCAGACTCTTCTATGTGTACATGCATTTGCATTGAAGATACCGACCTTGGTCATCTGGTCGGCATCAGGTCGGACATTGGGTGTGACGCTGAGGAGCATCTTGACGTGTTCCCGCACCTCCTCTGGGATTTTGTTCAAAAGTGCTGGACTCATGCTGCTCAACTATAGGACAAGGGGGGGAGAAGTCAAAAAAGGGATTGTGAGGACAATGGACGATTACATCTTATTGTTGACGTACACATATTTCAGTTTATACCAATATTTATGGTTGCATACAACTGTAAAATGAATGACATGCATCATATCTTTGAGAGTACTCTCACTTCCTCAACACAATTTTTCCCTTCTCTGTGTGAGCTACCACAGTGCAATGCTAGCCTCAAAATTGCAATACAGGGTTTGGAGTTTAATTTCTATCTAACTAGCAGACACATAAATTGCAAATGAAATCTCTCCAAGTCTGTTCTCCATTTAATTTTGAGTACTTCAGCTGCATGACAAAAAGCTATTTATCCATGTCATTATGAAGGGCCTGCGGTGGTGTAGGGGGTTAAGGTGATGTTTAGCACATCTCCGCGTCTTGCAGTCGAGTGTTCGAATCCTAGCTGCGGCGTTTCCAACCACGGCTGGAGTTAGTAGGGCATAATTGGCTAAGCCTCGCATGGGTATACGGTTCAGGCTGGATAAAGTTTTCTGGGTTCGCTTGTGTGCCCCTCTGGGTCATCCGGGCGCTTGTGGTTAAGTGAAGGGGAAGTCCTTTGTTCTCCTCCGACCGCCGAGCACTGAGCTTTCCCCGCGAGACCACGATGTGTGAAATAGTGAGGGCTAGTCACACGACTTGGAGGAGACATGCTACGGCTTCTACCTTCCTATTAACGCTCTAGAAGGGTTTCGAAAAGTGACTGCAATAGGCAACTCGGGGAATTCAGGTGGGGGGAAAAAGGGGGATGAAAAAAAAATCCATGTCATTCTGAGAAACAGTAAGACATCTATGACAGTTTCTTTCTAAATTGTTTCTCACACTATGCCCAGGGTCCATAACCCCGCGCTCCCTCTGCCTCACCTGGTCCAGTTGTCTGCTGAAGCTCTTGAAGATGTCATGCTTGTTGACTTGGAAAACAGGCTTCCCCTCATTGAAGACAGCATGCACAACCACACCCAATGAGTACATGTCAGAGGCAGAGTCACAGCTGACTGACAGAATGTACTCGGGGGCCAGGTACTCCGGGTTGGGCAAGCAAAGTGGGGGAAGATTGGGCTCCCATTCTTTGCATGTGTACTTAGGCTTGGGGTGTGGAGTTGGAAAAATACAAGAGTAAGAGAGCAAAAACACACAGAACAACAAATTGACTACATCTTGCACTTGTCTGACAGCCTACACATGTTGAGCTCCATGATATTATCACTTTGTGTCTTTTAGGCAATAATCTGTATTTAAGTCAACATTCATATTATAGATTATTCTATGATGACATCTGGCCAGATTAAGTGTCCAAAGTCAGTTATAACTCATCATTAATCAGTGACTTCCCTTAGTGAACACCTGATGATTTTGACTGTGAAGCAAAACAATATAAAACCTAAGATTTACAGTAGTGTACCTTGCATGGTAAATTGCTCTCACACAAACATGTAATCAGAAACGCACACCTCCATGTCTGAAGGGTTAATAGAGGAGATGCTAAAATCAAAGCCCATAATCTTCCATGCACCACTCTTGTTGAGGATGATATTCTCTGGACACAAGTTACCATGGACCATTTTCACTCCACTGTGAAGGAAGGACAGGCCCTCTGAGATCTGAGGGAGGAGAGATTGAGAGGAGGATGGTACCATTTCAATAACATCAAGACAAAAAAATAAGTGTGGACAACAAAAGTAAGATGAGCAAAGAGATACGTTAGGATCAAAATAAGTAAGAGAACAAGGCAGAGATACAGAGAATAGTGCAGGAGTGATAGGAGATTTGAAGTGGAAAATAAGAATGCAAAACAATCCAGAGAAAATAACAAGAAAACACATGTAGAAAAAATGAAAGAAAGGTTAAAAATGAAGACTGAAGAAGCTGAAGCTGTGCCATCTATGATGCTACATTTCAACAATCTGATGGTAAAATAACAAATGCTGATATCACAGGCCAGTCCATATGTATAGCCTAGTAACAAATTTATTGACTTTGCAGCAGAGAACAATGAGTACTCATCAGTTCTTATCTAACAAAAAGTATGTGAGGCTTGAAACTGAGCTCGCTCAACTGGCTTTGAAAGGCTAAAGTATGTGAATGCATCCAAATATAGGTTACATGAAAGTGAAACATTCATGGCAACTAGATTTGTTGCAATCAGAACGAAGTTGAAGTTGAAATTGAAGTGCAAGAGATGATTTCGACATGGTGAAATAGGATTGATAAATTATACTCCCATAGAAGAGGTCTTTTTAAAAAAAAATCATAAGTTGCCTATGCAAAGGTTGCTGAGCAGGCATGCTATTTCACCAGTGTTTTTCATGAGCACCTAAACAGATGCTCATTGTAAAATGACTTCAACTGTTGGCCAGTGAGTAAACAAAGAGAAGTACTGACTGAGAAATGGCAACTCATCTCAAATCACAAACTCTAAAATTCAGCAAGTCAAAGCTAATAAACAAAAAGGTGGCAAATATACAGCATATTTGAACATAATATTCAATTTTCAAACACCTTCACGAGATAGTTTTTGCTACGATTGGTGCATAATTTCCTGTGGCCTAAAACATGAACCAAGTCTTTTGAGGGATGAGAGGTCAAACAACATCAAAAATGGTCAGAAAGGTGAATCGGTTCAACTGGATAAGAATTTTATTTAGAAACGTTTCGTCACTAAAACAGGTGACATCTTTAGCCCGAGCTGACTACAAGCCGCCCCACCCTTATAAACAATACACTTGCAGGTCACACAGCAAAAGGCTGAGCCTTTTCAGCTGTTTGGAAGAATTGGCCAACAGTCAAACTCTTACTCCAAACAAATAGGGAGCAGCATATTACCAGAAGGTTGGTGTGACATGCAGTCCTTACCAAAGGGAATTTGCCAAAGAGGTGTCGTGTCCTATGGAAAGTTAGGACAGAACTGCGCTTTTGCCACATTGATTTCTAACTTGCCACAGCTTGCACAACTTTGCATGCATGTACACAGCAAATAGATATTGACCACCTTTCTGACTCACTTGAAGCAGGCCGTACTTTGTCTCCACGTCAAAGAGTTTGTATTCCTTGATGTCGTTGGGTACAGGGCTGGGCAGGTTATCCCACTGGCCTAGCACATTGGACAAACTGGCAAAGACTGGCTCTGTGCAGAATGCCAGGCAGTCTCTGAGAATAGATCACAATCATTAATTTGTCTAATTTAAAATAGTTGCTCTAAAGTGTTGCGTGAATCATGTGCAGGAGGGTGGAAGCAAAAAAGGAAATGAATTGAGAACTTACCAGGATAAGAGAGAGAGAGCAAGTGTATCAACCCTTGTGCTTATAAGAACCATGCAATATTAAAAGGTACCACTCCACAAAGGCTTTTGATCAAGACTGTCTTTTACATAGACAATTTCGCCCAAACATTAAAACTACTTATATTTAAGGTGATAAAATGATTATCTCATTAAAATGGCACTTCTCAAGGGCTGGGATATATTTAGCAGTAAGGGATCAGTCAGTTCTTAACGTTAAAGTGTTGGAATCAGGAAAAATTGGCAAGCATAAGGACTGATGCCACTTGGGTATTCATTGTTAAGTGCTTTGAATGGTTGTTGGAGTCGAAAAGCACTATATAAGAACAAGTCCATTTACCATTTTTAGAGAGTACAAATTGTGATGGCTCAAGAACATCTCCAAATGGCAAATCTTATGGGATGCTCCTGGTACGTCATGGACAGTATCTACTAAAGGCGGTCCAAGAACAACTGGTGAACTGGCAACATGATCATGGGCGCCAAACGCTCATTGATGCACATGGGGCGTAAAGGCTAGCCAATCTGATCTGAATGCACATAAGAGCTATTGTAGCTCAAATTGCTGAAAAGGTTAATGCTAAATATGATAGATGGGTATTGGAGAACACACAGTGCATAACAGCTTGCTGCATGTGGGGCTGTATAGCTGCAGACTGGTCAGTGTGCCCATGAAGCCCTCTTTCCACCACCAAAGCACCTACATTGGGCATGTGAGCATCAGAAATAGACCTTGGGGCAGTTGGAAAAAGGTGGCCTAGTCTGATGAATCATGTTTACTTTTATATCATGTGGATGGCTGGGCATATATGCATGTTTTACCTTGGGAACAAACACCATGATGCACTATGGAAAGAAGGCAAGCTAGCAGAGGCAGCATAATGCTCTGGTTAATGTTCTGCCGGGAAACTTTGGATTCTGACATTAATGTGTATATTACTTTGACACATAACTGAACGTTGTCACAGACCAAGTACACCTTTTCATTAAAAAAGATAAATTCCTGATTGCAGCAGCCTCAGGCGGTCTAAATGTTTTGTCTGATCGGCATATGCACACACGTACACAAAAAGACTGGGATGACAAAGGGAATTTAAATGAGTCAATGTTGTAGTTCAACGTTCATGGGGAGAGACTGCAGGACACGTCTGTTTGCTGGCATGTTTGTGTGCTTCTATTCACCTGGACTCTTCCAGCGGGTGCTGGACAGTGAGCAAACGAGGGTGGCGCAGTCTGGTCAACTGCTGAACCCCTTTTTTCAAGGACTCAATGATCTGGTCCTTGTCAAACTTCTGGTACTTGTCGACCATCTTCTTGTCAAACACAAATACGGCAACCTCCTAGTAGGACAAAAATAACCACAAAAAGTTTAACCTTAAGGCTGTTTTTTTTCCTGATATTGTGGTACTTGTATTGAGTTTACCATTCACTGAGAATTTAGATTGAAATATTTCAGTTGAAATAGACAAACTCATACCTGTTTGGTGGACTTCTTGGTGCCATTATAGATTCTCCAGCACATGCCAGGGCCCCCACTGGCGATGTGACGGCCTACTTCAAACTCCCGAGTCACCGGATTACCCATGACAGCACTGGTGACATCAGCAGTCACCTTGGTGACTGTGTTTTTCAGCTTGTTCAGCATGGACTCCATGTTCATGGCTGACCTCACAGCTGAGGTGAGGGGGGCACATCACAGTGGACAGGTTTAGTGGGTAAAATGTTGAAACAAAAGTTGTCTTTACAATCAGTGATGAGGATGAAGGGAAGAAGAAGTACCTCAACCCTTTTCCAAAATAGGTAGAAGCACAGAACAAACTATCACACCTGCAACCTTGTCAGTTTTTTTTAATTAGTAGAGCAATTTGCATATCAGCATTGAGCCAGAGCAAGCCGTTTCCAGATATATGAGCTAGCATTAGAAAAGACAGACTAAACTGGAGATTTAACCATGCCAAATTTAGGCTCCCATTCACACGCATCAGAGCAACTTGGGAAAATAAGGGGGCAACACACTTAAAATATGGACCGTTTTTGATAGGACATCGGTATTCATTTTAATGTTAATCTCAAATGCCAGCCAAGGCACACAGAAGATAATTGGGTATCAAAATTAAATAAAATCTGCATAAGATACAATGTCCTATTATTAGACTATATCATGTTGGGAGGCAACTCATTCAAATTGGCTAGAGACGTTGACATTTAATAGGGAAGATGCTTTCTACTTACATGTATGTCTGCCTGCCACTGATGTATCACAACTTCAATTAATCATTAAAGTGGTTAGTGTTAAATTTGGTAGCTCACTACAGGTTTAACAGAGTGAAGAGCTAAGAGCTTTAACAGAGTGGAGAGCCAGGATTACTTTAAACGGACTGTGGGGAGTGTTTTTGGCTTGTCTTTTGTCAGTCTCTCGTCCTTTCTATAGAATCTTCCCCTTTTTGAACCAACTGGTCAAACAGACTTCATTCTATTCTATTAAATTTAAGGGAGAAAACCACACAAGGACTGTTCAAATCCTTACTTACAATGTTATGCGTTTTCAATGGTGTTCCCTCGTTGACAGTATTGTTAAGTCCTTGCGTTAAATGTGGAACTAAACATGGGTCGCTAAGGTTATAGATTATACAGTAAGAAGTTGTCAGTCGTATGAATACAATTATACGGAAAACATATGTAAAGAAACTGCCATCACCCGAAAACACCTGCTTAAATGTAAGCTAACAACGCAAGCAAGTTAGCTTACACGACTTCGACGCAGTTTGTTTATTTTGTCTGGGTAGCTAATGACAGAATGGACACAACTAAAACAAGTATTGAAAATATGAAAACTGACGTGATTAAAAACATTTTTTATCTGGGCTATTTGATGCCAAAGTTTCCCAGTGTCTATGACAAACAATCCTATTCGGTCGCAAAGGGCTAAAAGGTTAGCGTTACCTACCAAAACTCAGGGCACTGTCGTCGACCGAAAGAAATGTACATGAGAAACCTGCAGTGACAGGTTTAGTTAGTCAACGCCAATACCAAGGGGTTAAACAACTTCATTAGGTTTGTGTTGCCTATCCCGAAAAGCCTAGTTTCACAGCACAACGCACAGGCTAACAGCTGCCAAGCTAGCATAAAGTATGTCATCAGCGGACAGTTTCACAACCAAACATTGCATCATTACAATTCAAATTACCTAAATATCGATGAGGATCCCCGTGTTGATTTTTCTTTTAACTTTTTGGTGAGCGTTAAGTAATACAGTTGTCAGCGGCTGTGAGATACAGCCTCCATGTCTGCTTGCACTGTGAATGTGTAATCTTAGCCTAGCTAGTTAGCTATCCAACTTCCGGTTTTGTAGCGTCAGTCAATTCTAACAGGTTTCAAGATTCAAGAACTTAGTCATTGTGCAAGCACAAGGAGTTTCAACTGCGTCAGCCTCAAATGGTGCATGGTGACAGTAAAAATACATGATTATAAGTATAACACATCAGCAAAGAAAAAGCATAGAGTATAGTTGGCAATAAAATGCAATACAAACATTGTCTTCAGGTGTGTTTTACTTTTACAACAGGTGAATAATCTTATGAGCTTCCTGACAGAATGAACCTATTGGTCTTAAAGCAGCCAAATCTCTATTGGGCTTTTTTCATCCCCAGTAAATGTGTGATGTACAAGTACTCACCAGCCATGCATACATCTTTAAACAAGGGACAAAAGAGGTTTTCCTTCAAGTGAACATTGTGAAATTTTATTTGATCATTTTAAAGCCAAAAAGGTATGTTTTAACATTATAAAGTGCATCCCGAGAGTGATATTTACAAAGAAAAAATAACCTGAAGTGGAATCAAGTCGAGGTTGAATCGTTGGCCATAACATCTTAATGAGAACAGCAAACCTCTACATGACAGAGATGGTCAAAGTGATCTAGTGAGAGTCGCTGTGGGTGTATGTCTTTGGTCCAATCAAGCACTTTCACACCTGCTTCTATTAGTCAACCAATCATCTTTGCAAAGGACCTTGATTAGTAGAAGACACACATTTGAGTCTACTGATCAACGTCCTTACCCAACAGAATTGATTGACTAATAGAATCAGGCGTGGAAGTGATTGGTTGGAACAAAGACCTGCACCCACAGCGACTCTTACTAGATCACTTTGGCCATCTCTGCTATATGAAGCTTAAAGATGATAATAAATTATTCAAGTCACCCGGATTTGCTTTATACCTTACAAAACAACATTTCTAAGAGTTAATCATCAAACTCATCAATCTTTTCAAATGTAGTCTTGATGTATGCTCAATCCAGCTCTGGGAATCACAAAAAGGATGAATCGGTTCACCTGGATATTACATTTTACTGAGAAACATTTTGTCCCTCTTGTAGATGACATCATCAGTCTGAAGACCCTGCAGTCAGCTCAGACTGAAGATGTCATCTGTATGAGTGATAAAACATTTCTGAAAAAACTTAACATCCAGATGAACCGATTCACACTTTTTTGTGATTTAAAATGCAGTGTTGTACAAGCTTTTTAAAAAAAAGTCAAATAACAAATATAAAACAAATGACTTCATGGCATCACATGCCATTTTATGGGAAATTATAATCAATATTAAAATGAACACAATCTCATCTATTACTGGCATATCCCCTCCACTTTAAAACTTTTCCATATAAGAAATTTCCACACTTTTACCATCTCTAACAGAAATAAATGAGTAGTAGTCTAATTTAGATGAATTACAATAGATGCAAAAACAGCATCCAATTACAGCAGTGTTACATTAACCAGTATTTCCCTAATAGTTAGACATCATGTTACAAACAAACATTAAAAACATGGCTTCTATGTAATTGCTATTAATGATCTCCATCCATCCATCGTCAACCGCTTATGGAACTGAAGCCTATGTCCGTTCTCATTGGGCGAAAGGCGGGGTACACCCTGTATAGGTCGCCAGTCTATCACGGGGTAGAGCAGTTAGGGAAACAGTATCTTGCTCAAGGACACCTCGACACGCTTCTCTGCAGGACCGTTATTTGTTAATTGTGCGAAAGCATTTTACAGCAGATAAAATTATACTTAACATTAAAATGGTACCAAACTCCTCAGAAGAGGATTCTGACAACATACAGCCAGCCACGGGAACAGCTTATATTCACTGTGGTCATTTCTGTACCAAAACTCATCTAGGGTCTTACACCCTCTCAGATATTTCATAGAAAAAGCAAAAATAATTTGCACTCAGTGAGACCAGTGTAAGCTCATATTCCATATTGTATCAAGTACTACAAATCCAAAATCCCTGATCAGTTCCATCATATGTAACAAAATTTCATCACTCAAAGGGTCATTCATAAACACAGCAGCCAATCTAGATTAGTTGTTTAGTCATTTGACTCCCCTGCGCCCAAAAAACGGTCTTGTACAAACTATGCAGTGATCACAACAAACAATATCGACTAAGGGCATTAAAAAATGGCAAATGCTGCCAAACTCGTACCATCTTAACACCTGTGTGACTAATTAAGGAATATATCATCTTCAATACCCTTTTAGAAGCATTTTCTTAGCTTTTTTTTACTTTGATCATTTGTTGCTAATCAAATTGCTGAATAATCAAGTGCAAGGTTCGGGTAGAATTTCTCAAAACAACCAGGCTGTTTACCCCTACCGTTTGACAATGTGCTCAATCAGAAGGTACTGGAGAAGTGTTGCAAAAAGACCACGGGATGGTGCTTCTGAAACTCTTTAACCAGTCTTTTCCTTTCCTTGATAAGCATGCTGTCGTTTTGAGAGATGATTTGGAGGAGTTGCTTAAGGCTCTCCAGGGTGGCCGCTTCACGCTGGTCCTCATACTGCTGAGGTGTCACTTGTTGGCAGTATGTGAATGCTGCCAGACACAGCAGGTGGAGAAGAAAAGGACGAGCATTCAGAGCAGAAGGTTCTAAATTATGAACCGAGTCAGCTTTCTCCAATGCAATGTCATTGTTATTTACTGTATCAACCTGAGTCTAAAGCGCTCACAGATTCTAAGTTTCATAAAAAGGAACTTGACGAGAGTGATTGTTCAAACGATGTTCTGAGATAAGAATAATCTGAAGCCATTTAGGACTCACCGACAATGGAGTAAGGGTCTTTACCCTGCTGTATAGTCCTCAGTGTCTTCCTTACAGCCTCTATCAGTGATGTGGGGGTCTGTTGTCATCACAAATGGTAAAGGTAAAAATAATTTAAAGTTCCTAATGAAAAGTGCAAGTGCCAGATTAGACTATAGAAACCTGAATGATGTGCAGGAGAGATAATTCTAAAACAAATAAATCTGAAATAAAGGATTAGTAAGCTCTTCCAGACACAGAAGGCTTCTTTGCCTTGTAATTACAGCATAGCCTGCAGTTTTCTCCATTGAGTCATTCAGGTATTTAAACATCCGGTGTGTTACTGTGGAACCAGATAACAAAAGAATGGAAATGCCTGCGATGATTGCACCTTGAATAGCTGAGTGTGATGATCCATCAGAAAAAGCACCAGGGTCTCGCTCTGGGTCCGGGTAAGTTCATGATTTTGGACAATAGCCTTCTGAAAGGTTCTGCTTATGAAGATCCTGTTATCAATCTGAGAGAAGGAAAAAAAACGCCTCATCAGTCGGCACCAAATACCGGAGTATAGAATATGAACCCATCTTTGCAATTGCTAATCAGACCATAATAGTTATCAGAAAAAAAGGTTCAACACAGAAAACACACTCTAAAGTTGAGAATGTTTCTGTTAAGCTACTAGGCTATCAACTATTGAAGAAAAAAGACTGGATTTCCCTGTTACTTTAACATATCACATCTTGTGATATGTTGGACTTGTTGGAGTATGGGGTGATGTGACAAACAGTGACCTGTTTGTGAAGACGGCAGGCTTCCTGGTGAGCTGCTTTAGCCATAAAGGTCAGGAGTCTACGTAATTCATCTCGAATACTGGCCTCCAACAAACGCAGACAGAGCTGAGATGCCCTGATAGCCTCCTCGACCTTTCCTTCATCTAAGAAGAAGTAAAGGTTTGGGTGTGAGAGTGACAAGGCAGGAGGAATAAAAATTACACTTAAAAGAGAAAAAATGGATACAATGAATTTAGTATATCCCATCTTTGTATTCATGTGGGCTAGATGATTCATCTTCATCACTATTGGATAAGTGCAGCTCCAAGACCATCCCAAGATATAAACAACCCACCACTGATAAAACACCATAAATGAAGCGCTTCAATTTCCCATATCTTCCGATCAAGAGCAGTTTGGACAGATATAACTTCACGAAATGTTACAACTTTGATCCACAAGCTTTAACATTAAAATGCCCGTCGTATAACTTTTCACAAAACATGAAGCCTGATATGGTTACATTACTGTCTAGGAATAGTCATAAATAACTGACATGAGTGCCCATTGGCATGCAACCCTGTGGATCCAAGCTAAATGGTTAAGGTGATTTCACAGAAAGCAATCATACACCCATGGGGGCTACAGTTGGTTTAAACTGACGACATAAAAAAACTATTACTGAAACTGTGGACCTTCTGACATTTCAATATAGTAAAACAGAAATGCAGCTATTTGTTTACCCATTTGATTTTGTGCAGCTCGCATTTTGTTTGGACTTACTCATTTGTATTCAAGTCCTCATTACTTCAAATAAAACAAAAGTTATTTAATATAAGGCAGTTAAGGCCTAACAATTGCAAAACCTGAGTAAGTTTCTATCAGGAAAAACGATTCAAAAATGGAAATTGAACAATTAAACCTTTAAGTTCTCACCCAACAATTCTAGTATTGCAACGTGTACATCAAGGTATCGACCCAAAAGCAGTGGGGTCTTTTCCTGCCCACTGTAGTACTTGGCCATGGTGTCAAACAGAAGCCTTTTCTGGATGGTGAGCTCTTCATCTGGGCCTTGTTCTGAGGCAAGGTCACTCCCCTTCTGCCATAGCTGCTCTCCTGCCACCACAATCAGTTGGTCTGGGAAGAGCTCAAGGCAGTCTGCCGCTGCAGAGAGCCAGCCGTCCAGCCTGAGGGTGATAAGACAGATGGATGTAGTAAATCATTATTTCGCACACCATTGATAAGGATAGCAAATGAAGCAAGTAACAGCAGAGTATCTCTTTTTAGTTTGATGTACTTTTAATATTCTTCTGGTCAACCAGTGAGTGCAGCAGCCCAGTGTCATATAAGATTTAGTGTCTTTCTCATTGATACTTTAACCGGTGTGATTTCATACCTCTCATTTGGGGGACAATCTCGCAAACTACCTTGATTATTCCTGAAAATTCATTACGCGTTTACCCCTCGTCTCTTTTAATGGCATATCTCTCAATACACGATGCATAGTGTGGTAAAGTCAAGACGTCTTACACACACCACAAAAATGAAAGATATAATGGCAGCAATAACGTGTGTCAGGTTTCTGGGCACTGAAGGGCTTCGAGTAACCTCCTGGTTTTGCCCCTTCAAAAGGTAAACAATCAAATCAAATCAAAAAGAAAGCCTAAGATGTTAAATACCCAAATTTGATTGCTTGCTATTACTTATAAATAAAATCAACCAAACACATAATGATGACTTATATATATATATATATGAACCCACGTTTACCCAAAAATTCAATGAAGATCAGATTTCTGGCTCCCAATACTAACCTGTGCTCACTGAACATCTATAGCATTCAAAGCGATTAACACTGTTTCATAGCTGCTCTAGTTTTGGTGTGTTCAAGGGTCATCTATATATTAGGCGATATGCAAGTATATGGGAAAGATAAAAATCATGCTTTTAAATGAGTACCAATAGTTGGCAAATATGGAAGCAATAATGATACCTGGGTGATAGGAAATAGTATGATGATGATAATTTGTGGTACATGAAGCAATGTGCAGTCATTTCTTTTCTTTTCTATCCGTTTTTGCAATGAAATGAATTCTACCCGCTCAAACAATGAATATCAACCAGTTAGATATGTCGTCATGAGCACTGACTGGGGCAGATTGAGGGTCTGGGGTAGCTCTCTCTCCAGGCATGTGTTTGAAATAACGAGGTCTTGGTGGTGGGGGGCCAAAGGGCCGCTACAGGCATGGGCCTGGACCCTGGGTGGGGAGGTCAGGATACAGTCCAGCATGGGTAGCTCCACTATCTGCAATAGCTGAAGTAGAGTCTGCTGCTTCCATACCTCATCTACCGCTGAAAAGAGTCAGGGCAAGACAAGAAGAGAAACATGGATGGAAGTTGGTACAGGCCAATAAATGGACATTGTGATTAAAATTATAGGAAGGTCACATTAACAACATTGATTTCACTCTATGATAATTGGCAGTACAAATAACATTAACTTGATATTACCAGTCTGTTATAGTCTTACCGGCCTTGGAGAGAAAGGTGGAAGAAGTGGTTGTACCCGGAGAAAGGTGCATTGAGGGTCGTAGATTTATGGTGCTCAATAGCCTTTCAACCCTCCTATCTGATGGTCCAACCGCTGTTGGATTGGAGATGGTCCTCAGCTCATTCAACCTAGGGAAAAACATGGGCACTTATCTTAATAGAAGGGCCAATACACAAAGTAGTAAGTGTAGAAAGTGAGAAGTATGTGTCTCATTTTAACCTAGAAATATTTCATTTTGCAGACTAAGTCCTAGACTACAGGCTGTATGAAATACAATATTTGCAAAAATGGGAAGAGAAGAAACACCAACCTAGAGACTTTCCTCCTCTTTGTCTCAAACTTGTCTGGAATCATGTTTTCTGAGTCACTTCCAGAGTCTTTAGTGGCAGATCTGGGGAAAGTTTTACAGTCAAGAAAACGGTAGAGGCTGCAGCTGCTGTCTTCGAAGGTCACTTCTTTCTCTCGGCGAAACAGCTTAGTGCCAACTGGCTCAAAAACCTTGGTCTCCATAAGCGCTTGGCAGAGCCGAGCAGCTTTAAGGCGTGACACCTCGCTGGCACAAAAGACGACATTCTGCATCAAATAACTCAAGACAGCATCCACTGCGTCTGATCCAGTAAAGCAGTCAGCGTGGAGACGCAAGTGCCTCCGCCGGCGCCGTACCTCTACCTGGGTCATGAGGGCCTGTATAATGTTCTGCCATAGTTGAGTAGCACGAAAAGGTCCTGAGAGTCCTAATGGGAATCAATAAAAGAGAGGATATGATAAGTTAAAAAGAAGTTGATTCCTCTTGGAGTAGCACAATGGTTAATACTGTTGACTCAAAGCAAGAGGGGCATGTTCAATTCTAGCCCATCTGTGGAGTTTGCATGTTCTTGTGTCTGTAAGGTTTCCTCTCGGTAGTGTGGCTCTCTTCCACAGTTCAAAGACATGCATGTTAAAGTGAACTGGAATGTCATAGTCTGTGTAAGTGAGTATATGAGTGGTCACTGCAATGGACTGGTGAAATGTTAATAATAGCATAATCATGATGCATAAAAATGATTTAAAAAAACCATGGATGGATAGTCCCATTGCAAAAGAAATAGAATTGAAAACTACATCTTCCTATATGTTGGCCTCATATTATTGCTTCTGCCGAATCTGCTTTTGTTGTCTACTATACCAAGTCTAAGGATCTTGGGCTGAGTTGTTTAAAACCTTCCAGAATCTGTTGAAGAACCACCACAGCAGTGTTTCTGAATGTTTTAGAACCCTCAATAAAAGCATGTACATCATATTGATCCTGATAATTTTACAACGTGTACCATACTGTATTAGATAATATGATTGTATTTTTCTAACGTTCTAGTCAGGCAGCAACTGGTTTCCACCAATTTCAGTGTATTATGAAGACCAATTTGAAGACTTGACACTTATTTGAGATAGTATGCAATCCATTAAAGGTCATTAATTGTTCCCCTTTATTTCGAGTCTAAACTACGTTAACTTACGTGGATAACCCAGTTGAAAGACGTAGCTAATGCTACGGAAAAATACATGATTACTCGTAGTTGGCATGAATGGGTTAAACCCTGCAAAAGTGCTGATATGATACTTTGACAGGTGGATAATATTGATTGGAAGATACTTAAATCAAAAGACGTTACTGATTTTATCCTTCTTAATATATCAACAAAACATTAAATTTAGCAATTACTTAACTAAATTAGCTAAAATTAGGAAGTATGACCTAACCTCCAAGGACGTTGTGGCACAGCGGGCGGCCTCAGACAGTCAACAATGCGTTAACTCCAAGCTGGTCTCATCAATAGGCAAAAATGTATGTTAATATCAAAGCAACTTTATATATATATATTGTATTTAAAAAGACTTACCAGGCTGAACGTTGTCACGAAAACTTCGCGTTTGACTATTGAGTCGTCTGAACCGAGGAGTCAAATCGACCGCCATCGTAACTTAGGATGTGACGTCATGGATGTATTCTTCTTTGGGTGTATTCCAAATCATTTATGAGGTTAAAGTGCGCCATCTACAGGACTCACATTAATGTGAATCAGTTCAACTGGATGATAAGTTTGTTCAGAAACATTTCGTCACTCTTGTCAAGTCCATTTTATTTGCATAGCCCGTCATCGCAAATTAAAAATGGGTCTCACAATTTTCAGTCTGAGCTGACTGCAGCATCCCCAACCTTAAAAATGCAGTGCATGCTAACTAACAAAAGATGACACAAAAAGAGGTGAATCTGTTCAGCTGGATCAGAAGTTTATTGAGAAACGTTTCATCACTCACTAGGTGACTTCTTCAGTCACCTGGATTTCCCTACCTGGAATATTAAGCATGCATCAAGACCTAACAAAAGATGGTTTCATATGCAAGTTGGCCATTGACTGGATTTTCAATGGTAATGTCCATTATTCACAGAGGATTGGGAAATAGCTGCAATAACAGCATTGTAAGATGGTGACGGATGTGCTCTTCGCCCCTGTTGACTCAGGAATGGTCATTCCCTCATTACTATGGCCTCTTTGAGTCCCTGTTCAAACCAGTGCTCCTCCCTATAATGGATTTGAACATCCTCATCCTTAAAAGAGTGGCAAGTGGGCTGTAGAAGGGTGTAGACTGCAGGGTCCTGGCTTGATGTGTTGGCTCTCCTGTGTTGTGCCATCCTCTTGGTCTGTGTCTGTTTGGTCTCCCCGATGTATAAATCATCACAGCAGTCCTCCTGGCACTTAACAGCGTACACTCTTAGATAAATGGCTGTGATTGGCCCAACCCAGGCCAGATCAGCTGAAGATCTGTCTGACTGGGAGGGTGGCCAGACATATATGTCAGACCAAATGCAAAACATAAAATAATGGTTTCATCTGGTTCCCAGACTAGTGGTGCACTCTAGATAGAAATCCCCTGCTGGATCCCTCCAATTGGTGATCTGGTACTTAAGATTTTACAGTAGCCAGATGAAAACCAGTGAAAGCAAACAGATATTATTATCAATGGTCAAAGATGCATTTCCATGCAACTCCATAAATCAGTAGAGAAGAGCTGAAAGGTAAAAGCCCAGATGTGGAGGTGTTGTCCACTCGTAGCACCAATAACCGAAGGAACACTATCATCACATGATGTTTTGAGCTCGCACATGAGGACATACATCCACATGATGGTAATAAACCGACAGCATGATCTGTGGAGTCCAACAACTAAACTCTATGTCTCTATGTCTGAAATTATGGATACAAACCTGTGTTTGTCATAGAAGCAGTTCAGCTTTAATCCAACGTGCATGATGAACCCAACCAATAAGTTGCCAGAGAAAACGTTGAGCCACTCCTCGTTTGGAGAGGTCGTCAAAACAACTTTATTAAATTGTGGTTGTTCCATACAGAGTACACAATTACGAGCTAATATCATTTTCCCCGATTCCATCCAACAATCAACAACCCCAACCCCCTTCCCAAATCAAACCATAGTCTTTAGGTGATTGACTCTATACACTAGAGTCTTATGTATAGGCTATTGTGCACGGATAAAACATCCTTTGTTGAAATGTTGTATACCAAATATTGCAGTTCATGTAAAAAAGATTTTTTTTATATTTTTATATTACAGTACAGACTTTACAACAAATGATTGTGTTTAAATGCGTCTTTTATTGCATTAGATACTCAATTTACCTTTCATTAAGCTCCAGCTTCAATAAGTTTATACTAGTATAATGAACATTTTCAAAAGTGTTAGAATTGTCATTAATATTAATATTATCATTTCTTTACAAAACAAACATTTAAACAATACTACTGGCTGTCACTGCCAGTCTTGAAACAGACACAAAATAAAAACTTTGATTTGCTATTTTGAGGACTTCATTGATTGGCTTTATTTTCGAATGTTGTATATTTGTGGGATCGTTTGGCCACTGAAAAAGTTCTTTTGTCTTTCCATGCATTTGAATAGGCCGAGAAGAGAGGATGATATTTCTAATGTGAGGGTGTGTGTTTCTGCCGTCCAAAGGTTAGATTTCTGGATAGCAGAAAAGAAGGTAGATTGTGTGTGTGTGTGTGTGTGTGTGTGTGTGTGTGTGTGTATGTACATCATTACCAGAATGTGATAAATAGTTTAGGCTACAGGAATCTGGCAAACAATTCTTGTGTTGGCGGAGTTTTATACAAATCTATATTGTTGCACAGTTGGACTATGTACATATTTTCAGGAGCATGTCAGGCAAATTTTTGTTGTACGACTGCATGGATTTAAGTCATTATGTCTGTTTTCTGCGTAATTGAGAGTCAGCGAATGATTTTTAATTTTGAGTGTGTATGAACGCATGTGTACGTGTACATGTGGGGAATCATTGTGCAAGGGTAACTGTGTGTGTGTGTGTGTGTGTGTGTGTGTGTGTGTGTGTGTGTCAGATAAGATCTCCAACGGGTATACGTGGCAGGCAGATGTAAGCCTGTGGGGTTCTGCTGAGGTTGATGGGGTTTCCGTCCAAGCGGATATCCTCCAGTGCATTCCTGATGTAATTGAAATCTTTCAGGTTGCAGAACGTGTCTTCGTGCATCATCTGAATGTTGTTGCGCTGGAAAGAGAGGACACAGGTAACACATGAAAAAGCATCATTGTGGATACCATGATAAAAAAATAAAAGATAAATATTCCCTTATCAGTCCCGCAAGGGGAAATTTGGATTACTCCGCATTTTAACCCATCCTATTGTATAGGAGCAGTGAGCTGCCAGCATATGGTGATCGAGGAGCATAACTCATATACAGTCTATTGTAATAAGTCAAGGGGCGCAATAGCTCAGGGGTAGAGTGTGTGCTTCAGGAACTGATGAGTCAGAGGCTGCAGGTTTGAACCCACCGTGGGGTTCCAGGAAGGGCATCCGGCTTTAGTCTCCTATGCTTCATCTAAGTTTGTGTCCATCCCCACAACGCGGGGGCTAGTTGTGAGATGTAAAATGGATATCTTCTGTCGCAGTAAGTCATATTTCATGGAAGTGATTTTTTTTTCTTCTTCTACCATAAATTCCCAACAGTTGGCAGAGAAGTAACCAGTAGTCAGAACAAGTGCATCTGACATCTCCGTCAAAATGAGATTAAAGAACCTCCTTCAACTGGAACTTTATTTTTCTTTGTGCACTCATCATTAACAAATTCCTATAAGTGCTTTGTTCTACTTGGTACTGGTGGTATCATTAAACAGTTTCTTGTGAAAATGGAAAAGGGACTGATAAAAAATAAATTTGTGTCTGATGCTTATGAAAAGAACTAGCAACTACTTTTAGTTACCAGTAAAATTATTCACCAACTAGTAATCGAAGGACTAGCAACTGAAATAATTGAAAACAAATTCTAGCATCCAAGCCTATAGACTTATGGATTTGATATTTCCAGTCAAAGAATTATTTTTTTTATATCAGTTTAATTTGTGACCATTGAGGGTTAAGGATGTTTCATGAGCAGCCGTACCTGTAGGTGTAGAGATCGCAGGCTGTCTGGCAGAGGCACGGGGATGTAGTCGATGTGATTGTCCGTTAAGTACAAGTACAGCAGGCCAGCCATGTCCTGGACATAGATGAGCAAGATATTAATTATGATCAATCTAAGACTTTAGATACGTCTTCATGCATCTGAGTAGTGACAGAAACTCAGAGGAGTCGTTTCAGTATATGATGCCAAAAAAGCTGAATCGGTTCATATGGTTACGTCATTTAGATGGAACGTCTCTTTCAATCGATGTTGTATCCAGATGAGCTGATTCCATTTTTTGGTGTGATTTTCCTACCTGGATTACTGAGCATGCATCAAGACATTTCAGTGTAACCCCTTTTCTAATGAGAACATGAATTAAAGTTTATTATCTATTGGTCTCCCTGAGATCTCTTCTTATGTTTCTCCCTGTTAAAGGAGTTGTTCCTTATCTGATGTTATCTGAGGCTCTAAGGACAGGATGCTGTGTTAGTACAAAGTTCCCTGAGGCACATTTTTTATTTTTAATAATAGACTATACAAATAAAATTGACTTGACTTTCTATCCCCCTTATACTATTTCATACAATAAAAAACATTTTTTTTCTTAATGGTCATGATGCCCAGATGATACAAAGCAAAGAAGAAATGCTGTTTAAGAGAAGTTAAATAGAGGTCATATGTCAAAGTAAAAGACAGTGATGTAATTTAGATTCACGTACTTTAAATGCCTCTCTGTGAATACCCTTGGAGCCGATGTTGTTGTGGCTGGCATCAATCAGAGTCATGGTGACCGGCAGAGCAGGCAGTCGAGAGACGTGATTCTCTCGTAACACTAGCTCCTCCAATGCAGGCAAACCCATGAATGCATTTTCGTCGATGGATGAGATTGCATTGGCTGTCAAATCAATCCTCTTCAGCTTGTCTGTTGGTGGAGGAAGGGAGAAAATGGCCAAAAAGTAAAAACCCATCTCTTAGACATCAGTTCCCAAAGTCCATGCTCTACTACTGAGCTACATTTAGATACATTTATTCTATTGGATTTGTATACTTGATTAAGAAAATTCATTATTTTCTCAAGATAGGCTATATATGATGAACATTCATGAGTAAATATCAAATTTAAAGCAGAGCTGTTTTGATCATAAGTCTAAACCAGAGATCCACAGTGCTTTACTGGATAAAGAACCTTGGGTCTGGGTTGAAAAAAATAAATATCGGAAAGCAGTGGTGATGAGGATTTTCTAGAATCTCACTTCATTCACTGTCATGTATTCTGATCTGTCCATGACCCACGGACATTCTGTTAGACCTGGCAGAGCAGCCAGGTTCAGTACAATGGACATCATTGAGGATGACACATCTTGACATCTGACAGTCTCTGGCTTAACCTCTACATGACGCTGTTGTCAGCCTAATGAGAAACTTACTCATGGAGGCAAAGTCGGACTTGTTGATCTTGGTGATTCTGTTGTAGCGTGCATAGAAGTGAGTGGTCTCTTTAGGCAGAGGTGGCACGCTATCTAGCTTCAAGTCATCACAGTAGACAGAGGTACCGAGACACTCGCACAACAGGCAAGTTGGCATACCTGAGACAGTTGAATAAACATGGAGGACGAAGGAGGGAGAGAAGGGAGCCAAAACAGAGAGCAAGTAAACACAGATAGATTTTAGAGTAGAAAACAGCTGACATGTAGCTGACCGAAATAACCTGACTAGGACCACAAAGCTTCAAGTCCTAGTCTATGGCACAGTGTCAGCGGAAATCAGAGGTTCTAAATTCAGAATCAGTTAAATGTCCCGTTCAATTCTTTTCCACTCATGACCCCATATGTGGTGTAGATCCAAGTCGCCCATTCCTCCCCCCAACCCCCCACCCGGACTCTGAACAGTATTCCGGTTTTGCCTTGACAGGGACTGATGTTGCTCTGTGATGTTGCAATGCCTGTCTAATTTGGTACTGACCTCGCCTGTCAACTTTAGGCTCATCAGGCTCATCGGGCTCATCGGGCTCTGGCATACCAGAGTCCACTGACCCCTCTGTGTGCCCTGTGCCTTCCTGAGGGGTTGTTGGTGTAGAAGTGGGAAGCAGCTTCTCCTCTTGTTAGAGATGAAATTAGGTGTTGAAGAAACAGGTTAGACCAGCAGACACATGGACATTGCAGTAGGAAATCTGGCAATTAGTGAGTCCACCATTTGCCTCAGTTTATAAGCAACATAAAGGAGTGTTAACAAATGTACAACACAACACATTTAACTGATGAGCACAAGTTAAATGAGCAACTGATTTCCAGTGTTAACTGAATGGATTATGACATAAATTATGGGTACAAACAGTGTGTTTGTTAGTGAGGAGCACTGTGGGAAAGTTGAGTATTTTCTTAAGGATAACTGAAAAAAAGCTCAAATTGACTCTGTAATGATAGGAGAAAAAAAATCAGACTTCCTAAAGTTGTCCTTTGCCAATATCACAGACTTTGGCTTTCAGACTGTCAACTGGATCACTAGTGGGCTCGTATCAATTAGCTATTGTAGATTAAGTACCTACAGCTCATTTGATGGACACCAACACTGTCAAACTTTGGGATTTGAGTCCCACTGGGTTGCCAATGATATGCTTTGGATGAAAGCATCCATAAAACAGCATCCTGGACTTTCAACATCAAATGATACACAACTCCAACTAACTACACCACATAGTGGCTTAAGTTTTCTTCATTCTGTCCTCTCATTGGTTTTTCTTCATACCTGAGGTGAGCTTTACATTGGATGTTGTGCAAACTATTTTGCTTTAGACTACCTCGCATATCTCTGAGCTGGGTACTAACCTTCATCAATGTCAGGGATCAGTATGACCTCTGGCTCATCAGGTTCTCCAGAGACTGTGGAATCCCCAGAGACTGTGGAATCCCCAGAGACTCCCGAATCCCCAGAGACTCCGGAATCCCCAGAGACTCCGGAATCCCCAGAGACTCCGGAATCCCCAGAGACTCCGGAATCCCCAGAGACTCCCGAATCCCCAGAGACTCCGGAATCCCCAGAGACTCCGGAATCCCCAGAGACTCCCAAATCCCCAGAGACTCCTGAATCCCCAGAGACTCCCAAATCCCCAGAAACTCCGGAATCGATTGGGGCCCTGGAAGACCCTGAAACTCCCGAGAACTCCCCAGAAGCACCTGATACCTCCTGGGGGATAGTGTCAGGAATGAGGGGTACCTCCTCCCCTTGTTAGGGTGAGGGTTAAGAGACAGAAGGGTAAGGGAAGGGGGGGGGTTGTTGGGATGGACAGTCAATCAACCCATTAATTGATCAGTTAGACATAAAAAGAGAAGAGAGGATAAGTTTACATTGATTATGAATAACATAAATGCAGTTACAAATTATGGTGGAACAGATGAATGAAATGAGAATGACAAGCAATGAGGGGTTTTTTGACATTTAACTACATTTAACAACAGCATTGTTAAATGGAAATTATAATATTATGGAAATCACATTTATACAGTCAGACATGTTACTCCAACACATTAAGAAATGGTGTTTTCAATGGCCTTTCTAATACACACCCCATGGTTTTAAAGATCCAGTCCAATGACTTTCAGTTTGGAAAGCTTTTGTTGTGGAATATATCAAAAGCCTTATTATAAAACTATAACTGTATAAAGCTGTATAAAGCTTTCTGTGTCACAGCTGTGTTAGACATCTGGCTCCTTCATATTGGATATAATGAGACTTGCAGTGAGTGAAGTGTGTGGGCACTTGTATTTTTGTGGGAGGGCATTAGATTCATAAAGGGAGCCCCCTGCTGATTTGTTTATCAAGATAAAGATGTTGGGCTGGAACACAGGTCATGACAGGAGGAAATCTCAGCACCTGGCAAAGCTATTGTTTTGTAACTGGTGGCAGATCAACTACTCTTTCTAACGTCCCTGATACATCATGAGGAGTGACATATTTTTAGCTTCAGCGGGATCATTTGATTTATTAAATCAATCTTGGGCCACCCCCTCTTAGAAGAATTCTCAGTGGGTCGAGGGGGCATGGTTTTCTGATTATCTGACTGTTAGTTACAGACTCTGTTGATCACAATGTGCCAAATGCAACACATGACCTGTACTGAGCCATATGTATAAGCCACATAGAAACACTCCAGCCACTCCAGCTTGAAGTGGATGAACACCTTAGAGAGCAGCAAATTTGAAATTAGTAGTAAGAATTAACTTGAAGTCATAGCCAGACAATATCAACTGGACTTGACATTAAGCTAGCCTTGTTTCATGCATGTTGTTGCTAGGCACCGAGTCACTGGCTGGGTTAGGACTAATGATAATAATTGATTGTCCAATCTGATGAGGGTGTAAGGTGATATAATGAATTACCAGAAGCCGATTGGGTTTCTGAGATACATTATGTTGACAACGAGGAGTTTCTTGAGGGGCTTTTTGACATTTTTGAAACAATGTTGCTCTAATATTCTGTGTAACTTTCCATCAATTAATATCCTTTTAACAAAATTAGATTAGAAAAAAACGATTTCATTGGACTGGATCTTTAAAAGTCCCTAAAAACCTAAAACCCAAGAAATAAGGAGGAGACTTCTACTCTGTAGAAGTGTAGCTACTAACCTCCAGGTAAAAACGTTATTCCTGGGTCTCCGGACTCACCGGATTCCCCTGAAACCTCAGAGCTGCCAGGATCCCCTGAGATTAGAATGTCTCCAGAGAACCCAGAACTAAGGAGATCTCCAGACTCTCCAGAGCTCAGGAAGAGGTCCCCAGAAACCCCAGAATCTCCAGATACAAAGTCCCCAGAGGATCCGGAAATCCCGGACTGCAGGAGATCCCCGGATCCCAGGCAATCCCCAGATCCCAGGATATCTCTGGACCCCCCAGAGCTCAGGAGGTCCCCAGAACCTCCAGAGCCAATGTTGAGGTCACCAGATTCTCCACAGGCACCAGAGGCCAGCAGATTTCCTGAGCCCCCAGACCCAGAGGCCCCAGAAGCTCCAGAGGCGCCAGACCCCACAGAGCTCCCAAAATCCCCGGAGATATGAAGGATGTCAATGGGCATCAGACGCAGCTCCTCCTCTTGTTAGAGACCAGATTAGGTGTTAATAAAGAGACAGATCAGTTTAGAGCATGAATCAAGTTGGGAACAGAGTTCACAATGAAGATTAGGTGAAATTTTAGGTGACATATAGACACAATAATCAAACATGACACATTTAACCAATAACAGCCAGTTAAATGGAAAACATGCACAGGAAAAAATAGCAAATATGAAAGAATGGTGATTATTTGCTGAGATGGAGGTTTAGAGGACAGATTTGTATTGCCTTGGATTCTTTATGCATATTTCTGTGTGTTTGTTTTTGCCAATGCTGATTTCATGCCTCCCCAGTTTGCACTCTCTCAGACCCAGTGTGCATCGGATGTTAATTCAGTGTGTACACCTGAGTGTGCAAGTGTCTGAAATGTTTGTGCATTCTACATAGGTATGGTGTATAGACTGTGTAGTACTGGGGGTACATTATTCAGTATGTAAAACGCAGCATGTAACATACACTATGCAATTTGCACCTGGCAGACTCACATCCAAGCAGAAGTGACCCTTCATAACACTAGAAGAACTTGACTGCGTTCATATTTTGTGGGTTTTGTCAAGAACTTTGTCTCTTTGGCTCATGACTACATACATATAAGTTATACTCATCGACAACAAGGGTATCGTAGGCTCTGCTCATTGCATATTTCACTATGACATTTTCAAGAATTTTAATTTCGTTTTTTTGATAATGTTGCTGCCGCTTGCTCTGTTTATTTGTATGTCATATTGCTTTGTAAAAATGTACCCTGGCCAGTTGTCTCTGTGGAAAAGGATCAAGCGACCGTACTTGAAACACGTGTTCTGTTCACATGCTTAATTTGCACGCTAACATCTAGCGTATTTCATTTAGCTTATCATTGGCATGTGCTAAGAACAATTCGGACCGAGTTGAGGTGCTTGTTCAGACCTTTCTGTGTGTTTGGGCCCATGAGGATCCCTGATCCTCCTGAACCCTGAGGGATGAGCTGCGGTTTTAGTGGCAGCTCTTCCTCCTCCTCTTCCTCCTCCAATGAGCCCTCAGGCACAGGATAGTTGTACTCAGGTGGGGCCAGTGTTCCAATCTCTATCTGAAGGGAAGACAAGAGTGAGGAATCAAAGGCTGTGGATGGAATTTGATATGATGAAGATCACCAGGATTGGGATAGCGTCAGTGTCGGAATGTCACGTCATTACAAGTCATCACATCACGTCCGTCATATTCTGCCTGCGGGAAGGGAAAGTGGTTTTTGTCCCTCTGTTGAGCCATCAATACAACTGATGAAATCTCAAGATCAGATGTGGACGTGGCATTAGCCTGATCTTTTGAACAGACAGTTCTCAACCCTGACAAACATTGATGGTCCACGATTGACGATTAAAAGCAACCTTTTTGTTCTATGGAGATTTTGTTGTTGTACACACGTCTTCGTTATGCTCACAAGATCACCAAGGTCAGGGACAATAAACTTCTCTCTCTCTCACACACACACACACACACATACACACACACACTGCACAGACAGGATAGTTCCAGTGATGCCATTTATGATGGCAGTGAGTCTGATGGAGGAGTGTAGATTGGACACCCGGTTCTCTCATCTGAAAAGCTATTTTTTATCGAATCAATTTCTTTTTTTATTAACTTCTAACCTACTAATTAAAGTCCAGAGTGGTCAAATATGATCACAGATATCTGTGATCTAAAAGGCGAAACACTGAAGCATCCCGGCTCATGTTTCTGGCCTGACGCTGCCCTGACAACAGTCATGGTTATAAGTCATTGCAGATATTAAGGGAAGAGAAGGAGAGCAAAGCTCATTCTCCACCTCTTCTTTTGACTTAATCATGTCGGAGTTCTCTGTTTTGTTGCCCCAACATCTACAGGGGGAACATCTGTTATATCCATTTGCAAGTCTTGTTTGTCTTTTATTTTCCACAAAACTACTGTTATCTACTGTATACCCATGCCCAAACTCCATCACTTACCCAATCCTACCTAACTGCTGCCATGGAGACATAGAGCATCCCGCTTGCTCAAACAAGTATTCCAAAAACTGCAGATGCACAAAGTAATGTGAGCGTATCCGTTTGGATCTCCCTCTTCCTCCTCTTTAAAAGACCAAATACAAGACTAGGAGCCACCAGGCGGAAGGCACCAGTAAAACAACGTGAAGATCATTGTTGTCACACCATTAGTGGTTGAGACTGATGAGGAGGATGACGCCACAGACCCCGCCCCCCACCACCACATCTGGTGTTTGCATAAGAGTATATGTCTGTTGCATTAAGGGGTTCAGTGTCTTGCTCAAGGACACCTCAACATGCCGTATGCAGGACCGGGGATCGAGCCTGTAACTTTTCGATAGCCAGACGACCGCTCTAGCCACTGAGCTACGCCGCCCCTGTGTATGACCCTTGTACTGGACTTGACTCTGATGCTATCTGTCCAACATTCATACTAGAGGTGTCTCCTTATTGCTCATTCTCATTCAGCATGAGGTCCATCCATCCATCCATCCATCCATTCATCCAACCCTCTGCTTATCCAAAGCCAGGTCACGGTGTCATGCTGGGACCTATCCCGGTGCTCAATGGGTGGGGATAGGGGCCGGATAGGTCATCACTCCATATCAGGGTTTGACCAGTTAAGGGTTCGGTGTCTTGCTCAAGGACACTTTGACAATAGGGTCCAGCGGTTGAAGCACCCATCCTCTGATTACTAGACAACTGCCCGACCTCCTAAGCTTTGCCACCACTTCAACGCGAGGTGTTCATTTCAAGTAGTGAGTCAGAAAAGAGGGAATGCATTACTTCTCAGCAGTGTGGCCTCTAATAACTAACACCGAGGGTTTTAATTCTAACCCAACAACAACCCTGTCTGATTTCCTCTGGAACCACACATTCAACCTGATTTTTATTTTTATTTATTTTTTGGGGGGGGATTAGGGATATAAATAGGTGTTGGATTGGAAGAGCTGTGTGGATACGGCAGCTGAATACCATCGACCTAGATGGAGCCCCCAAGGATTGATTCTCATCGAGGCTCATCACAGAGGAACAAGTCACAAATCTAATCTCATGGGACAGGGGTGTAGAATAGGGATGAGTGGATCAAACATCGCAGACCCCCCCCCGCAGTGTAGCTCACAATTACACAACTACCAAAATGTGGCAAATAGATTTAAGTTACGCAGTGTGAGGGGAGTTTTTTTTGCAACTTTTGAGCCACTCAATGAGGCCCACGAGTGCCTAATTGACCTTTGTACATCTATGCATATCTAAAAGACACAGGATAGAGCACACAGCCTTAATTCCCCTTGCTTGATAAATGTGAAGAATAAGTTGTAAAGCACTTTGAGTGGTCACTATACTAGAAAATCATTCTATAAAAATAAGTCAACTTACTATTTAAATTATTTTCCCCCCAAATTTGACCTTGTTGTAGTAACAGGAATAAAGCTCAAGTCTAGACTGGTGTCTTCAGCGGTAACTTCAACATTTTACCATGAAGTGAAGTAACTGTGACCCGGGTATGAGGTGGACTGTTTAGACCCAATAATTTTCTCAGTGAAGGCACTTTACGAGAAACTTGCAATCAAACTACTGCTTTGGAAACCTGATAATATCTTACACTTTGTTTTGTTTAACCAGTAGCTTGTTGATGATTGATTATTGATTGTTGAACTTTCACTCAACGAAACGTATTCAAACCTGCAGTTCCACCACTGTCCACACGAGGTCAGTGAACTTCCACTGTCACAAATCATACCTGCCACTCTCATGGTCTGCAAGGCCCATTCAATCTCCAGAATGGGAATGGTCCTTGTGGAACCAAGACACACATGGTAGCTGCAAGTCTCCATATTTGAGCTCCCCATTTTCAACCACAATGTTTTAGCTGTCTTTAAGCCAGGCGGTACCAATTCTGAATAAATATTAATATGATTAAGTGTCAGGAAACACCCGAATTTAAGTAGTTAAGGGCTACTTCGGAGAAATATACCTACGGTTACCAAAAGATTGTGCAAAAAAAAATTCCAAAAAAAATTCATATATTCAGTGCACTTTTTGCAAGGGATACATGGCTAGGGCCGGACGTCCCTCTAGATACCTGGACAGGAGCAGAGTTAGAAATATAACAAGGTAGGCCTTTGAAAAATCCTGCACAGAGTTAGCTCCTTGCGGGCCCCCCCTCCCTAAAGCAAACATATACACCCTTGGGAAAGCAGTGGTGAATGCTGTCTACCAAAAATACAGGAAAAAAACCCTCTGGGAAACAACACAGGAATGCAGAATGTACAGGGAGAGACATTGAACGTGGAGCATCAAATCGGAGCAGTATCTCCCGCCGCAGCGCCGTGAGGTGTTCGGTGAGGGAGGCGGCGAGTCGATGGTGGTTCAGCAGAGCTAACGGGAAAGGTTAAAAATTTCCAATCCTGCACTGGGGTTTGATCTGAACCTGTTTGTGGCGGCTTCAATCTAGCAAACAACCAACTGAGGCGCAGTCTTTTACAACACATGGGATTTGCAGAATGTTTGGTCAGGCTGTCACGAAGTGAACGCCCGGGATGGACGTTCAACACAGAAAGGTTTTCACAAGCCTCCACACAAGTTTTCCTCAGTTCTGCAGCTCTGTGTATGTAGACTGTGATCTACGCAGTATCATCCACGAGACCAAAATAAGGTCAAACAATGTCAGCCAAGCTCTGTCAGCAAACTGTCCAACAAAAAGCTCTGCAGCATCCAAAGTTCCCTCCTCCGTAAAACTTGAGGCTAACAAATTACAAGACTGCAGGTCAGCTAAAAGGAGGAGGTTCGGCCGAGTGTCCGTGCCAATCTTTTGTTATCCAGGACTCCGATATACCCGAATGAGAGGGAAGTTGATCTTGATAAGGTTTTGCATCTGGTTGAATGGCTGGATGATGGCCAGAAGTGGGTTTGGTATAGCTTTCCAAGTCGTTCGAATGAGGAGCTATGAACGGAGGTAAGGAGTCAGGCTGAAAACGTTAAAACAGCAAGTCTGCCCGGCTCCTGAAGCTGTGACTACACCCATTAGGCCTTTGACGAAAGACTGACGTGGTGTATGTCCGACTGAGAAAAGGAGAGGGTGAATCCTGAGCTGGGCAGAAGGGATTCATGTTGATGTGAAAATGCAGCAGGCTGAAGAAGACATGCTTGGAAAGCAGCTTGGATAAACCTTAGCTTTTCTCTAAAGAGAGAAGCCCCGAGGAGGGAAAAACACAGGAAAGCTGGATGTGGAAAATCGAGTCAGCATTCCATACAAATGGATCTCATCATCACTTCATCTCACCCTTGACACTTTACATCGTGTGTGTGCACACGTGGAACCCCCTCACTCGACACCCCTATTAAGACCCCTCTCTCAGCCAATCTAACCCAGGATCTGCCCTCTCTCTGCAGAGATCCACACAAAGGAGACAACATGACGCGTGTGCTCGCAGATACTCCCAAGAAGCTATCTCTCGACACCGCGCCGGTGGCTTTCCTAGCTGTTGGTATTTTAATAATCACGCTTAAGACTGGAGCTGACCCTCATCTCCTTGTGCCCTTTTCTCGTTCTGCTCCCCCAAAAGCTCGCCAGGAAGTCTTATGTAACCAAACGAGTCACATCCATCAAGTTAGCGCGCTGGTTCAAGAGCAAACCGTGCCAAGCTATTGCAAAGCTAATGGAGCGCATTATAAACACACACCCTAAACATGAGCATTCAGATCTAATCTACAACACTATCACTAGCATCACTAGCTAAGTGGATGAAAGGTCGCGAAAACACTTCTCCTCAAGGTGTGTGTGTGTGTGTGTCTGACAGAATTATGCAGGGCAGCAGCACTTGCCTTGTGTAATCAGTGGCAACTACATCTTGTTATATCAGCTAAATCTGCAGTGGATTCTGGGATAGCTCTTGGACAGCAGCGGTGCTCTGCACATGAGGTTCAACTTAAGAAGCTGGCTCGCGGGCATTGTGTAGAAAATTTGATCTGGATGGTTTTTCCTCATGCCATTGTTTCAGCCTAATTTCCTCTTTTCTAAATCAATAAATAAATAAACTGGAACAAGACACTTGGCGTGGGCTCACATTGTAGTCTGGCCGCATCGGATCCAAACTGCCACATCACCTCAGAGATGACTTAGAGGGCACGTTTGGTGTCCGTCTCCCCCTCATGTGTAACTCCCTCTCTCCTTGCCTTCATCCTTCCCTCGTCTCTGGAAGGCAGACAGGATGAGCTGAATCTCAGCCCTGCCCGGCATAGTGGCACAGTTCATTTTACAGTGGTAAACTACACTTCTATCAGCCTGCTGCATTATTTCCTTTCATTTTACTGCTTTTTTGTGTGTGAGCATCCCAACATGTTGAATTTATTGAATGTAAAAATCTAATTGGCAAACGACAAATCCTAAACAGAATTGGCTGTTTTGTACCATCTCCAACAAAGCAGGGTGCACATTAAGAATACTGATGTCGTGCAATGTTGACACAATAGATTATCATTAGTAACTACATGCTGGAGTGCATTTGAGGATATCTGGATATATTAGAGTGTGTGCACATAAATCAATTTCCACATGGCATAGACTTCATCCTACTGTAATGTTACTCTCGGTTGTGACTGGCCGTATCTTGTTAAGGATTCATACATTTTAGGGTCAAATCAAAACAAGGCATTCCTGATTGCAGCCTTAGACAAACTGCAGTCCAGAAACCATAAATTAGAATCAGAATCGGTTTAGTGGCCATGCAGGTTTTGACATATATGGAGTTTGACTTTAGTTTCTTGGGAACGTCACATAGACTGACAACACCATTGTCATATA
>OMLC01046648.1:0-21796 GCA_900302585.1 Regalecus glesne | reverse complement strand
TAAATATTATGTATGTCACTGTTAAGATGAACCTACTATTAAAAGTATGGACTGTTCATTTCTATGTAAGGGGACAAAGTCACAAAATCAATTAGGGGTGAAATACTTACTTTCCCCACAGTAGGCTCCAGTTCCCCTGCATTGAAACTTCCGATAAACGGTTGACGATGGATGGATGGAATGCTTGAGGTTATTTTGGCTATTGGTCAGACTAAATAAACTGTTTTCACTGTTTCACTGTCATCACTTTGGACCCAAGAAACATAAGATGGGCACTGATCAGTAATTTTTACTTTTAACAGACTATATCTTCAAACAAACAATAATTGATAGATTGATTACAAAAATAATTGTGGGTTGCACCTCGAGTGGAGACAACATATTGAGTCCCACCACAGGACAAGAATCATAGAGGGAAGTAGTTGGCAAAGCCAGGCAAACCGGAAAAGATGGAGAAACAATCAAGTCATGGCTCTGGGAAAAGGAACAAACAGACTGACAAATCAATTTGAAATGGTTTGAATTCTGGTTTCATCACAATAACAGACATAAGAAATAGATGCATTCCCTGTGGTTCATCACTTCCTCCTTGTTCATGTGATCATCAAATGAGCAGCAATTAGGGTATCCAGGTCCCATAAATATGAATAGTTTACAAATTATAGCTACTTTTAAACATTATATCCAAGGCAATAAACTTGTTGATCGTGACATATTGGTATTAAATATTCATTATCAGCATTTTGGAAAGGTTCGCAGTCAACTGTATGAGATTGAGTCGTGTTGCACAAAGCTGCACGGTTGTTACCATTTCATGAAGCAGGCTCTATAGCTCATGTATTTCAGAAAAGGCCTCACAGTGAAGTTTTTTTATTCTCTCTTAAGACAAACAAATTCTGAAGCTTCCAGTAAGCCGACAAGAGATTTTCTTTAAGACCCTCCTTTTATGGTCCCTGATTCAGCATGACTGAATAATAGCTATAGTTGATGGGTATATGTTTATTCTGATCTGAAGTGTGGAAATTAGGAATCAGATAAACAGATATACTGCCAGTTAGTATATCTGTCCCAAGGTAGCCAGCTTAACTGACCCTGGTTTTGAATGAGTTTCATTAGCTATTTACCCATGATTTCAATCATGTAGATAGAAAACAGTAGCTATGTAGCAAAACATTCAGCCCTACTGCCTGCAGTCCATCTGTAAGTCTTAGAGAACAGAAAGATAAATCAGGCAAAGCCCATATAACATGTCGCTGAAGGAACACTGCTGACTCAGCAGAGAGAGACAAAAAGAGAGAGACAAAGAGAGAGAGAGAGAGACAGACTTTCAGTCTCACCTGTTATCATGCTGTTCAGAATTTGACCCTCTGCACAGAGAGAAGCTCTAAATGGAATCCACAGATTCCTCTGGCTTTACGTCGAGCACGAGATGCACCACTATTTCTATTATGAGAATAATAATAATGGATTACATTTACACAGTGCTTTATCTAGAACTATCTAGTACTTGACATTTACGAGGAAACTCACTCCAACCACCACCAAAGCTACCAGCTACACGAGTCCAATATGCCAAAAGCTATGTTGCATGGTTTATTGATACTGGTATAGTCTCATGTTACTTTAATTTCAAAGTAAAGGCTCAATACTACATTTACTCAGGGTTGATACGAGTTGCATATTTTCAGGCTACCCGACTACAGCCAGCAGCTTGCTCAATCCAACAGTGGGCATGGGGCCAATCACATGCTAGCACCTTTGCTAGCACCACAAATGAACAGCGGCAGAGGAGAAAGAGTAACTGAGAAGCAAATCTCCACATTTCAGAGCACTTGGTAAACCAATCTACTACCACATCCTTCCAGCTGTAACAATAGAGTTGACTGTAGTACTTGTTTGAAATGTATCTCCTTTTTATTGTATCAAACTACTGCTTGCTTTATGGCTTTTATGAAGCATGTTATAAAATCTTCTTCTAGATAAAACCAACATAAAATTATTATTATATGGACTTATAAGAGTACTGTTTGTGTATTTCAAATTAGTCAAAACTGGCAGCCTAAAATGGAGTTCTTGTCTATTAGAAATAAGCCTATGTGCCCAAAGCAGAAGGCCAATAGATTAATCTCCATGCACAAGCAGCACAACAAAAGAGCTGTCAAATACATTGTCATATAACCAACCTCCTTTGCCTCCTTGATGCAAATCTACCTGGATAAGGGCACCTTCTCCCCAATGAGAAATGGACAACACAATGTCAGCTGGCCTGAGGAGATCAATATTCACTTTACTGTGGCCGACCTATGTAAGTGGAGGAGCCTGAGCTGTCGTAATCACTGGAGTGCCTCTGGTTGTAAGACTGGTGAGTATAGAACATGAGGCAAGCCTTAGTGTGGTGGGTGAAAGTTGTTGTTTTTAAAACAGGAGGTTACTGCTTTCAAAGCCAACATCCTCTAACAACAAATCCAAATACGTCAAGACATAGCAAGTATGAGACTGTGACAGGAAAGTATCAGGTGCTCAATCAAATTGCAGGTATCAATAATACATGTACAGCAATTGGCTTTTTGCAAAGTACCAACCCAGAACAGTTATGGTCTGATCCTTGCTTAAGCTCTCATAAGAGCAAAATGCTGAGATGGTGTGCCAATGGCACCTGCAAATCAGACACTAGGTATCCAAAAAGGTTGGAGTGGAGTATGACTTTCTTTCTCTACCAAAATACAACAAGAATGACATCAGCAATAGATTAAGCAGTGTGGCAGACACTATAGCAAGCTTAAGCCAACCAAAAATAGCCTTTTTTTGCTCCAAGGTAAGGTAAGATTACTACTAACCATTTTAATAGCAAATATTGCCAACAAATTATTACCGATACCCAGACAATGATTATTACCATTATCAACAAATCAATGTATTACTAACAAAATCCTATTAACCAAGGTACCTGATGAATGTAACGAGCTTGGTCTGTGGCCAGAGTTACCTAATTTAGCTATAGCTAGCCCACTAACATAACTTCGTTATCCTAATAACAGATTAGCCAGGTTTCCTCTTTCATTTCAGAACAACCTGTGGGTAGGGTGAGCTGGGCACTAGGACAGTTTCTGGCCAGTCTCTCCTACCATAGTTGGCCTAGTTTGAACTTTTCACCTCCTCTGTGAGCTCCAGGCAGGGACCGGATGTTAGGCAAAGTCAACCCGCCTGTAGAGGCCTCTCAACAGCCTTATTTAGCTAAAAATCCGGATCCTAATTCAAAGGTAAAAAAAGGTTAAAAATTAAATTAAACTGCAGGGTGGTTACCCAGGCCCTCCAGTGTGTCCCTGACTGCTCCCAGACCCCCAGGAGCCAATAAAGAACACCCGGAATAGCCTGGATAAAAGAACACCATGGTGTACCCTGGCCAGAACCAACACAATAATACTATAATGTTGAAAATAGATTATAAAAAGAGTCTAATAATAGGTGAAATATTTAAGTTACCCTACAGTACAAGAACATGATCAAGGGGCGGCATAGCTCAGTGGGTAGAGCGGTCGTCTGGCAATAAGAAGGTTGCAGGATCGATCCCCAGTTCTGCATATAGCATGTTGAGGTGTCCTTGAGCAAGGCACTTAACCCCTAACTGCTCCCCGAGTGCCATATGTTGGCAGCTCACTGCGCCTATACAATAGGTTGGGTCAAAAATGCAGAGAAATCCAAATTTCACCTTGCGGGACTGATAAGGGAATCATTTATTTATTTATTTATTTTAATTGACGATGTTATTTTGGATACGTTTCAGAATTATTCAATTAGGTTTCTCATTCTTTAACTGAGACTGGTAAGCCTAATATAACTTCAATCACACCTGGCAGCCAGGAGTCCACACAAGTCAATGCTATCTTTAATATTCAGAATGTATCCCTCTCCCACATGCCATAACCCCTTCTGTCTTGTACAGGACTATATTAAAGATGAAGTAGTTCACAATTCATCATTTATCTTCTCTGAGAATACACTGGATTATTTTGTGTTTTCCAGCTACTTCCTGGATAGTTCTGAAAAGCCTGGCATGTATAACAGCAGTAACTAAGGGGGCATAACTTTGTGAATGCTCAATTAACAAAATATTTTTGGGAATGTTTCAGGATAAATATGCCACGGGAATGTCTCCATTATGTAGTGATGAATGCTCAGCAGTTTAGCTTGAGCAATTTCCTTCATTAACATCTTCCCTTTCCTCATGTCAAGCAGTTTATTTTGACAACTCTATAACAAGTAGTAGGCCTGGCCAGCATGAAGCTGAGCATGTTTACACTGCTGTAAACAGCTGTAAACCCAATTTCGATTGAGGATCTCAAGCAAGCCACATGGCACAAGATCCCTGTAAGGAGAGTGGAATTGGGAAGAACAGCTTCTCCACCCCTTCCTCTTTCAGGCCCATGCCCTGCAAGCTCTCGTCCAACCACTGATTCTATGCTTTTCCTCAGCAAAAGCTCATCTCCTTTTCTATCCTCCTCTCCATCCTCTGTTGTGAGAACCCAGCCATTACCCCACAGCTCATCCCTCACGCCCACCCAGGACCTGTCACACTGCTGTTTCCATGACAACACAAACGCAGCGGCAGCAGGGTGAGATGCCCAGTGAGACAAGGCTAACAGATAGGAGGGGGAGGGTTTAAATACTATGTGCGTCATGACAAGAACACAGTTTGGGTCACGAACAATGTGCAATTGACAGATAACACAACACAACCAGGTTTCTTACATCTACACAAGAATAGAAGCATCACAGATTCTTGCATTTAGAGTTTGGACTATCTTGTCACATCAGCCAAGTCGTTATTTAGAATAAATCTGTCTTCTGTTTATCTGGTAAGACTAATACAATCTTTGCAAAAAGGAAAGCAGCAGCGCTGTAGTGATTCCCAAAATCTGGTCTTTGTAGATATGTAGATATTTGAGCACCCTCAGCAGCAAACTGCAATGTCATTCTGGAAGCCCAGATTACCTTTGGCTTCTACATACTGTATGTTGTCATTTGACACTGGTGTTTAATGGACCCATAGAGCACATAGAAAATGGCCTGTGTAAGACAGGGGGCTATGGATCTGCTCAGGAGCTGGGCCCACTAAGTAACAGAGACAAGGATGTCATTTTCCAGCCTGGTTCAAATGAGTCAATGTAATATTGTTAAGAAAGGGAACCATGTGGTAACCAGATGACCTTTGAGGTTTACTGGTGATTACTGAGTTTTGAATATTTTCTTTGACGTATGTTACCTTACCTCAAATATATGCATTTATATCAGACAAGAAAACTCATAAACATAGTTGCTTAAATGAATCCTCCAAGAAATACTTATTTTATATTATTATATATTTCTACAGCATGTATATATGATGCAGATTTGAGTCCAACACCTAGCTTAACAAAACTAGGTCAATACCCAATATATGGCTGGACTTTGACTACATTTATTAAACAGCCTTTTGTGTGATTCATTTTGAAAGAGCAAAGGCTAATGGGGAAACTCCAACTCGACTGTTTGGCCAATGGTGAGACTCCATCACTCACTCAATCAGTCACTCATTCATTCACTCGTGGACAACCGTATATGTAGGCCTGGCCCTGCTGTTGCAGTCTAACCAAAACATTTCAAATTAGGCTAGCACTAAGAAGTAACAACTCATGTACAAAGAGGCAGCGTAAGCAAGAGATCAAGGGTCAGATGATTACAATACCACTCAGTGGGGGGAAAAAAGCAACCGAGGGGGCAAAGAGCAGCGATTACAAGAGGGCAGTCTTTCTCCAAGTGCATCGGAAAATACTATCCTGTAGAAGTTTCCAAAGTACTGCAAGTGTACCAAAACAAAAAAGGAGATGTGTTGAGTGAATTGACAGAGAAGGATAAATAAATGAATAACAACCACGACAGAAGAAGACGGTCACATAAAAATGTGAGGATCAACATGGAGAAAGAGATGCAGGTGGGTGGATGTTTGGAGGGGCTAGAGAGAAGTACCAAGAGGCATCAATATTGTCTCCCACTCATATGATGAGCTGGCCATTATTTTGTGACACATGCCTGTTGATGTATCCTTGTTGTAGTTTGCTGTGTATTTAAGTAGTACGCTAGTTCTGGGCTACACCCCCTTACGCACAGACACAAGCATACAAACTCCCAAGTTAGTGTGAGAAAATCCCCAGTCGTTTATCCTTGTATAAACATCCACATACTCACATATACGCTCACACAAATTCCTGTGCTGTCATGATCCCACAAACACTCTCACTTTTCTCACTCTAAATAATAATATTTATTTTTTTTAAATCAATATTCAAGAGAATTATACTCCACTACAACCAAAAAGCTTTGGTTATTCAGCATAACATGATTCCAATTACACCATTGTATGCAGCTTAGGAAAAAAAATCTAGAAAACGAATTTACCATGAGTTAATCTCCAAAGTATAGCGGGACCCAGTAAAACAAACATTCTCAAGCTTTTAGGCCGCATGATACATCGGGTCTCATTCACCAATCGTTTGTACATACACAGTTGTTCTTACACACCGTAGGATGTCTTTAGCTCTCAAGATTGTCTGGCAGTTAGGAGTACAGCAATTCATTCCCCATGACATATATTTATCTACCTCTTGCAAAGAGCAATCACCCAGGCTTGTAAAGACATCACTGTTAGCCACTTACTGTCAAAATTCAGGGGATGCCCAGATTCCCATATATGATCTCTGAGACAAACTTTAGGGTTGAAAAATTCCATGAGTGTGTAAGAACAAATGTGTACATATGAAGGATTGATGAATGAGGCCCATTGTGTGTTTCTATCAGTCATCCATTCTGTGCCACCACAAGAGGGCTGCCACAGGCCATATTCACATGTCCCACCTCTTTAAAACTTACACATGCAATTTGAATCAGGTCAGTTAAAGGGGAAGTCTGGCTCATTCAGTGTTATGGCCTTCCAAGGACAAACAATTAGCTCAACCACCCTCCACACATATAGTTATACGTACAAAGTGGAACTGAAATCTAATGTATGACAGTAGAGAGGTCAAATAGCTTTGGCTAAATTGACTTGTTCTTATATAGTGCTTTTCTAGTCTAACGACCACTCTTAGCACTTTTCAATGAATGCCTGAAATTTACTGAGCTATGCAGCGGGATACGAGCCCGCAAAGCTCGAGTCCCAGGCGTGTGCCAGCCACCGCGGCTCTATGCTCTGAAGCCAAAGTACAATGTCGGTCAGCTTATTAAGTATTCCTTCTCAAAAAAAACAACTTGGATCAAAAGAAGAATTCTACCCTCATAGTCAATGTAATAAAAATATTCACGGTGCCTTTAATCCAAAGTATCACCTGTCTTCTGCTGAATCTCTCAAGCCTTCTTCATAGGTTTCCATACAACCGAGTCTAACAGAAATACATCCCTTCTTCATGGTAGCCACAAAGTCGCAGCCTAACCATAGTTGGCCAACATCTCATGTTAAGCTTCATATCAGTGATGTGACACAAGCCCTGTGCACCATCAGGTGGCTGGAGTGATGTAACAGAAACTGCTCGACTGGTTCCACAGGCTACGTTCCTGCAGCATTAGTGAGAGGAGCATTGACAATCATCAAAATGGCACAAGCCGTCTGCATGTATAGTCCTGAATCAACCAAGCAGGAGACCCCTTAGCTTAGGAGTGCACAGAATTCACTACAGGCACAACAATGCAAATCAAACCTCTCCACCATGTTTCATACTCGGGCCGCAGTGGTACCTTTCAGACTTGATCACACCGAGTCAATTCAACCCGTAGTCACGACTTGTGCTCGACACATTTGGGAGTAAACTTTCTAAAACTATTGTCAGCCATAGAAGGAGTCATCTGAAAATGTTGGTTAGAGCAACGTGAGAGCTAATTAGTGTCAATGTTATTCAGCAATGTCATGATCACCAAAATATCCGAATCCCATCTGAATCGGCCCCAACCGATTAATCTGTTGCTTTTCTATCTTGATTGCGAGACACGTAGCGAAATGCTTGGGACGGCTTGTTTGGCGAGACGTCAACTGGACAGCTTGTTTACATGATAACTGTGGGGAAGCCATTGCTTTAGCCAGGCCAACAAAATACACAACAACAACAACATAGTATACTAGCTTTTCTCTCGGCGAGCTCGGTGTGGTTGCCTGTCCATTTGAGCCTCTTACCGAACTTGCATGGAAGCGAGCCTGACATCTGGAATAGTCTCCCCAAATGGAAACTTGTACGCGTTAACTTTCACCTATCAGGTCAATGTCTTCTTCTTGCATCCATAAATTGGTTCTTATGCTGCTGTTTATCACTCACGGGATCCTGGCTGCTCTGATTTCATCCGGGTTTATTTAGATTCGTTTCATTCTATTTTAAGCCATTCTGAATAACGTCACTCTTACGGTTTCAATAATGGTTTGTTAAGTTTGTATCCACTCATTCTTCTTTCAGGGTTGACCTCATTTTTCATCCGTGCATGTTCACCTTAAAAGTGCATTTCGTTGAATATTAACGTGGGATACGGACGATGTAAACAAAGTGTGACCGATTGGGATTTGTCATTTAGTTTAAATACCTGACAACTGATCCTGCGTCCAAGTAAATACACAAGCGTCTTGTCATTTTTTTCTCCTCATGTTTTTCGTATCACAAACCAGTAATGCGGAGTCGAAGCACCTTCGATGTAGATTAGAAAATAAATGCTAAGTTTAAAAGCCCGCTCAAAACATCGTGGTGTCCGGGACCACTTCTGACCGAAATTCCCAGAAAACGTTTTCCCCAACACACCGACTGGTCGCCAGGCTAAAGTGTTAGCATGCTAAGCTAAGAATCGTCGCTGTCGTCTCGGCGAACTTCGTCCCGTCTCTGGCTCGTTATGCATCGTCACTCACTCGGCTCAATAAAAAACATTTACGGGAAAAGCACACCTGGAGGTGCACCCTTCCTCCTGACCCAACGCACTTGTCACCATATGTCTACTAAGCTAAAATAGGTCACGGATTCTAACACGGCTAGCTTGCTGGCGAGTTCGCTGCAGAAGATACCACAACAGTAGCAGTCAAGCGAGCTTAGCCGAGAAGCTAACGGCAGCTAGCCAGCGAGCTAAAGCGAGAGCCAAAGCCGCGCACAGCCGAGATTGAAGACCTCGTATTAGGTCACAGATTTCATTGCAAACAACGACGTACCACCCGTTAAAGGAAGACCCGCCCGTGTGTCTACTCACGATTCAAAACTTTTGGTTGTATCCTCGTCGTTAAATCCCGTTAATCAGAACCAGCTCTGACCTTCGCCGTAGTGAAACATTTCTGCTGGCTGACTGTGCCGCCATGTTACTCCTGCTCTGAAAACCTAGGCTGACTGTTTATCTGGCTGGTGGTGTGGCCGTCCTCCCCCACACCACACACACACACACACACACACACACACATCACGGGGCACCACCGTCAACTCTGTGATGTGTGCAACCTCTACGGCGGGTACCTGTCTGACGATACGGTATCCTTTTAGGGGACCCGCAGTTGGACGGAGAATCTTTGGACTTGTTCCGACGAGGGACAGTTGTGCTTTTGAAATCATATGTAATCTGGTAGTCGACACGAAGACAATTGTTTCTAAGATGCTGGGCTTGATTGGATCTAACTTTGTGGCAGAATAATCATGCAGTGTACGCCCCCCTCCCAGACCTTGACATGTCACTCACTGCACAATGGGTCATTTTGAAATAAAGGTGCTGTTACTTGTCGATAATCCGTCATGTGCATGGAAATAGGACGCATTAGCCACTTTTTTCAGATTTAGCAAAGAACTCACTTATTTTTGACATGGGTGTGTGACTGGAACAAAATGGGGCTCATAAAGATGACAGTGTTTACAGTATCAGTGCGTTTTTAGAAATATGCATATCCAGCATACTCTGAATTGTAAGCACCGCGATTGAGTGTTGTCATAGTTAGCTGCCAGGATGTCTCCCATGTGAAAAGATGTGCCACTGCGCCATCGTGTGACTGATGGTAATATAACAGCATTTACAATCCTGCTCCCAACCCTGTTATGTGAATATATATATATATATATAAATGAACATTTTTTCGTTTAGTGAGCATTAGTCTTTATGATAGCCCTATTGGTACAATAATTCAGTTTTGCATGGAGTTTGATCATTTATCGAGAGCTTTTGGCATGACGTAGGGTGGTCTAGTAGTCAGATGGGTGGTTTGATTCCCAGTTCCTTCAGAAACCATGTCAAAGTGTCCTTGAGCAAGAGACTGAACCCTGAATTGCTTGGGATTGGGACAACAGCTGAAAATTAGCCCGGTGGATTTATATTCTACATGATCATTCATATGCACTTGTCCTTATAAAGGGGATTACCATTATTATCAATGAAAAAAATGTGGGAAGGTTCATACCTGATGTTTTTTTGACAAGCAGGCGTTACTGCCCTAATTCCAAAACACACCAGAGTCCACTGTAATTAATTGTACATCATTTTAATGGCAAAAAGTGAAAATGGAAAGTAAAAACCACACAAAACAATCCTCAATCATACTAGTTCTCATTTGGCACAGTCACTGGTAGGCAGGAGGGGAAAAGACACAAAATATGATTTTCTCATTCCCAGCCTATGTTTTAACATCAATTATATTCCCCAGACATTTTCAAGGTCAAGCATACACAATGCCAAATGCAGCAACCATTCCTCTTGAGTAAAAATTGATGAGGACACTGCAATGATGAGGACCAGAAGTCATTCGATAAACCTTACAAATGGATATGTCCCGCTATTTTCCCATCAAGATCTGACTGAAATTTTTCTCTTTACATCAGTCAAATTAAAATAAAACATGATGCAGTCATTGGATCGTGAAATTTCTACCAAAACTGGAATATATTCCATTTAAATTCACCCCAAGTACATTGGCTGGTCAGTTGTAAATGTCAAAGAGATGAGATCCAAAAATTTAATTTTATGTTAGGTTGTTCTGACATTTTAGCTGGCAGTCTTCCATTGTCAATTTTGTATATTACTGGGCTGGGAATCCACCTATTACCATGGAGATGCTTTGTTCCCTTTTTGCTCTGCTTCCTTTTGGTACTCCTAAACATTCCAACGTGGATAAAACTGCATATGAGTTGGGAACTTACATGCTTTCATCAAAATTACATTTGTATATAGGCCAGTCACATGGGAAAAAAAACATTCAGAGGACTTATACAGATTCATCTCCCTTCTAAAGCTCATAGAAAATGTTATGTCTAATTACATATGTATATGAAACGCGCACCAGCAGTCGGGTTCTAAAGATGAGGACTATACAAATACTGTGCGCAACCGTCACTCATTTTATGAATTCATCAGGGCTTATTAAAAAGACAAAACGGTCATTAACTGCTACCATAGAATGTATCAATAAATCTCTTACATAAGAGGAGGATAGAGGGGAGAGTGGATCTGAACTAGAAATTATAAATATATATTTGAAAAAAGGACTGTAGAGGAATAGGGATACACTGAAACATACAGTATCTCAAGTGTAAGTGTGACATGATCTGTAGTTGGGAAAAATAAAAGTGAGCACTGAAATAACAATTCCTTAAACCTATTAAAAAAACACCCTGCAAAAAACAATGGGTATCAATAGGCACTTTTTAAATAAGGTCTTCATGTCTCCTTCTTTATGTTTGCTTTCTTTTTTTTTTTTACTTGTAATGCCACAGTTGAGCGATGATTCTTAAATCAAGGTGTGCTGGATAGCTGGAAACAAGCATGGCGAAATGCATTCTAGCCATTGATGTCCAGCTGGGAGGTCCGTTCTGCAGGAGCTAAAAAAACAACAACGCATATAATGGTGGAAAGGCAGAGCATCGATAGGTTGGATACAGCCAGCACAGGAAGAAAGAGCTCCTTTGATGGGGCAGTTGGCTGGTGTGGGACAAAGGAAGGGTTTGGGGGGCATACATTTACGACGATTTATCTTTTCTGGGTCTTGGCGAATCAGCTCCATTGGAACTCACTCCATTTACTCCATTAGCTGAAAACAGAGAACATCAAAATTATGATCACTTAGGCTAATTAGCAACAATGTGTGGGTAGATGTTGATTACTCCATCTGACATTTGGCAAAAAGGGACTATTAGTGATGCAAGTACAAGCAAACATATTTCTTTGTGGTCATAGATCACCTTTGTCTTTCTTTGACTTGCTTTTGGGGGGAGCTTGTTTCTTTTTCAAGGTCTGAGCTTGGGCATGCTCCCTCCACCGGCGCAGTTGGAAGTTGATGAATTTCCACATCATAAAGGCCTGAGTAATGCAGATAGCTGCAAGGACAGTGATCCTAATAGAGAAAGACAGAGACAGACCATAACTCTGAGGGGAAACTACAGAAGGGTTCCACTTCAGCACTACTGCCAAAGTCAGATAGAAAAAAAAAACTGCCTCTACCTTCTTCTGCACTAAAACATTTGTTGACCTATAACTTTATAAGGAGTACAGAGTGAAAAAGGTCTATGCTTGTAACAAATCGGGTCATGATAAACTGTCTCTGATGCCGTTATCTATCATTTCTTTTAGAGTCATTCCGTAATCTCTCCTCACACAAACCTACCTCACAAAGATGACATTATAGTTTCCTGAGGCCAGATCAAGGCTTTGTTGTTCGGCTGTGGTAAGGCCAAAGCCCACGGTGAGCACAGACAAGGACAGGGTGAGCAGTCGTCCAACGACAAACAAGACAGCCCATATGGAGAATCTGAAACATATCCATACACACTTTAACCAATGACAAGGATTCAAGACCTGCTTGTAAGCAGATCCCTAATGCAGATGATGCAGGGCAATGCTAATTTTAGAATTTCTCCATCTGCTGAAAAACTTTTGACGTGACTCATTTTCTGCATCGGAGCAAGCCAGTTTAATGGACTGAAAAGTCAGTTGTCCTCGATGTAGGAAGTGAGAACTCACCCTATCTGCTTGCTCTCATTGCTGAAATAAACCAGGCGTGAGACGTGGAAGAGGAGCTCAACAAAGTAGTGCAGCACCAATAGGACCAGACCCAGACGGTTAAGGCTGAAAGACACAGAAGGACACGGTTTTTCTTTATTCCTACCAACAGGGACCAGAGAAAAGGGGAAACATTTGAAGAGCCTTGGGCTGCGTTCTGATTGCTTACAATGTTCTTTTGCTTGTATGAGACTCTTCCAAGGGCAGGGTACAAAGAAAAAGCAAAGGTTATAGGTTCTCAGCAATCAGGAACACAGCTTCGGGCTTTTTAATAAAAAATATTTTAAAAATTGGCAGTTCTCACTTTAGAATGTAGGCGCCTGCAATATGGACCAGGTACAGGGAGATGTACACAAGCTGGCGTGGAATATCCTCCTACAGAGCAAACAAAAAGAATCAGATGCTGATGATCCAAATATTTGTGGTGGTGTTGCTCCACAAATAAACTCCATATAATCCACTGCCCCTGTGTTATTGCTATTTGGAAAAGCATTACAATTCTCTTAAACAATGAAAACATAATCAAGGAAGTCAACCAGGAAACAGCCTGAGGACCAAACAACCATTACATAATCCTATTATTCCAATAAGTTTGGGCCACTAACACATGAATACACATGCAAGCACAACAACTTTTCATCAAACTCACCTTCTTGGTTTTTTGGAAGTACAGTTCTGGGAGAGCATGTAACCAGTAGCCCAACTGACAGATGTAATAGAATTTCAACTGGAATCTGAACAAAAGAATCTATTTTTAACGGGGACAGTTCAGGGCCTCATTTCCAACCAGGCCACTACTGACTTTTTACACAGTCTGTCAAAAGCACCCACCAAACATATGGGACAACACGAACACTAAAAAACAAGATCAGAAATCCCTGCATAACAAGTCGCCGCATAGTATTATTACTGAATTACTTGGGAAATATAATGATTAATAAAAACAGTATTATCGGTGAATTAATATTGATGAAGATTTTTGAAATATTTGCATTTATTATCAGAAAGCTGTGTTCCTGCCATTTTACATAAATCATCTGCCCGACTAGAGGGTTTAGTTTCAGTCACCCATGCCTGCCGAGGCCTGTTGAAAAATCTCCTTTGGGTTGTAGTCATCAGTCAATTTGACAAAACCAATTTCGGTTGTACTATAATAACACAGACAAAAATGATGTATGCCAAATTTAATCTTATCAACAGCCAAAATCTCAACACTGTCAGCAATAACATTATGCCCTAAAAGAATTACCATATAGCTTTTACATGCAATGGAATTCAAATCCTGCACTGCATATTCTACAGATGTGCCTACTCACGGCATCAGTGTATGGGGATATCCCTCCCACAGGCCGACAGGGTTGGATAGGAGGTTTTCCTGAGAGAAAAGTATAAAATCACAACCAGTATGAAGACATTTTCTTTATAACATTGATTTCAATAGTTATAGCAACAGCAGTCTTGGATTATGGTTCATACTGAGAGTAGGATGCTTGTGCCCCAGCCAAAGGAGAAGAGGTAGAAGGCGCTGAGCTGGCCGGACTCATTGAACTTGCTGTGCTTGGTCTTTGAGAAATGCATCTTCCGGTTGATTTTCTGAACAGACAAACAGTAAATCAACAAGGTCGAGCAATTCTTCCTGATTGAAATTCAATGAGTGTCTACGTGCACATCACTTACATCAAGTACATACTCCTGGATGATGGCGTGCATGATGATGGCAACCAGCATATAGAAGAAGACAGTGGCCAAGTCTTTGATACCATGGTGGAAGTGGTTCACAGCAGTTTCCTCTAGGCCCTCTGGAAGACACACACAAGTTATTATGTAAATAAACACGGAGACAACCTCATTTAACCAAACCACCAACCTTCCAGCTAACCAATTGAATAAATTCACAAAATAAACAAAATAACAGGCACAATAAAATAACTTTTATACTGATTTCATACAATGGCTGCATTTCTCTGCCTTTTTATCCAAATATAAAGAGGGCATTTAAGTCCAACATGGACAAGTCGGCAAGGTCAGTTCTACTTTTGTGTGTAGATTTCATATCGGTCACCTGGGCATTTGACTTTGATTAACCTTCCCTCCTGATATGTTGGGAGAAGTGAGGGTAGGTTTCATATCAAAAAACACCTCAAACACCACCCGTTCACATGAAGGCGTATGACCTAATCTAATTCCGTCTACTGCCTATTCCACGCCAACTTATTTTTTATTACCTACTGTATTATCATATTGCCGAATTGTATTGTACTGCATTATTGTATCTTAAGTATCTGTTTAGTAGTGTTTCATATTGTCTTGTTTTATTGCCCACTCTCTGTAAAGTGTTCTTGGGTCTTTTGAAAGGTGCTGTAGAAATTAAAGTTACTCTTATTATTATCATTATTACAGGATTAATTTGGATCATTTGCACAAGTCAGCATCACTAATGATCATCTATATCCATCCATCGTCAACTGCTTATTAAGTCAAGTCACGGAGTCATGCTGGAGCCTATCTTAGTGCTCATTGGACGAAAGGCAGGTAACACCCTGGAAAGGTTGCCATATCATCATCATGAATCATGAATTATTGCTGTTACATATTATGTTCTAGATTTGATGCCTCTCTTACTGTTCTTTCCACGTTGCTGCTGTAACACCGCAATTTCTCCCTGTGGGACTAATAAGGGAATATCTTATCTTATTTCAAATGCGCGCAACATCTTGTCTATTTTTCTCAAGTTTATCCATCATCAACCACGTAGGCTGCAGCCCTGTTTTCTGTTTAGGACTAAGATTAATTTGCATGCAGCCATACTTCACTATTCTAGTCAGGGGGAGATTAAAAGCATACAAATCAAAATTCATGGCAGCCAGTCGCTCGAGTTCTGTAAGGAAATCTGACATGTTTGTGTCTCACCATCAGCTATGTAAAGTACCTAGTAATGGCTAGACAAAACCAGAATACATCTGCTGTATTTACTCTTTACAGATTATGTGATTGCATATAGAGTAAACCCAAATTAAGTTTCAAATGCATTTGTGCATCAGTTGGCCAACACAAAGTTTAGCCAGTAGAATGAAACGCTTACTTGTAGTTGTTCTCAACTAAGTTTTAAAAGAGAAAGTGTAAAATGTATGTGAAACAGTAATAAAAAAGGTCAAATACAAGTCCAGAGGTAAAATATGAAATAAATACAGAGGGTGCCAATCTCTATTCTTAAGGTATGTACCATACAATGCATTTGTTAACATGCTTGAATGTGAATGTGCATTGCGCAATTGTACCACCTGTTTACTTGTAAAGATTTTCCGACTGCTACTGCGACTGTTTAGATTAGATACAGGCTGTAAATGAGTTACAAAGACAGATGGGTGTAGAATCTTTAAAGATATGAAGTCCTGACGTTCAATCAAGAAATACCATTCAGAAATAAGTCAATCAGCTTGCAGAACATCACACTAAATATATATTCTGAGGTTTTACAATTACAGGCCTTTAACTTGATGACGCTGGCATAGAAAATACTAACCTTGGGACAACTAGAGATCAAATTGATAATGCTGTGTTACATCTTAGCCTAAATTTTCCAGGACAACCTTACCACAAGAGAACTTAATAAATCAGGCAGACTAAATTTAGCTCAGAAGAGAGGGGGGGCGAGAAACTCTCTGAAATGGGTTTGTGATAGGCCATGCAAGTAGAACTCCAAATGAAAAGCTTCCAGCAAGGACTGCTCTGAGAATAGTGCATACATGGGTTTAAATCAAACCCACTGTCGTATGCCCTCTGCACCCACAATAAAAAAAATAACCTCAAAACTCACACACCATGTCACTGTCTGGAGATTCTGCATTCAAAATAGTCCAAATAATAATAATCTCCTTTGTAGGGGCAGTGCATATTAATAAATATCTTGAATACGTAAATACGTCTGATTTATCTACCAGGCTAATTTTAATCATCTGTCCCATGAAGTTAGGGGTTCAGTATCTCGCTCAAGAACACTGCAATATAGCATAGCTCTGTGGGTAGATTGGTCGTCTGGCGATTAGAAGGTTACAGGTCCTGCAGAAAGCATATCAAGGTGTCCTTGCACAAAACACTGAACTGCTCCCTAAGCACCAAATGGTGGCTGCTTATTGCTCCTATGCAATAGGATGGGTTAAATGCAGAGAATTGCCCATCTCCCCTTGTGGGACTGATAAGAAAAAAATATATCATTATCATCGTTATTATTATTTTCTGAGGAAACCAGGAATTGAACCAGCAATTTTCCGATTAGTAGATTGCTAGCCTACGTCTTGAGCTATGCTGCCCCGATTTCTGCAATAATCCATCAGAACGCAACTAGCCAATTCTCATTTGCATTCAATGAATTATCAGCCTCAACTTACCATTTGTTGAGATGGTCACATTGTACTGGACGGTTATGAACAAGACAGCAACTTTTGAGGTGACCTGTGTAGGATGAGGGCAGGATGAAGTGGTTATTATTTTACTACAACATACCGCTGCACATTCAGACGTACAAATATGAATAATGCATACGATGAACCAAGGAATTACAATGGGGTCACCCAACACACACTTATTTTGTTAAAATCTGCAGACAGGGTTCAAAATGGATCTCCTGGGTTTGAGTGTAATTTTAAGTCAGGCATAATATTTGGGTTCTTGGTAAGAGGCTTTACAGAAACTCTATATGGTAACATTTCACTCTTCCAACTTGCTTGAATAAAAAAAGTGGTTCATTTAGGAAAGCTTTGGTCACAAATTGAATGAAATAACGTCCAAGAGCTACTGTCGCGCGAAAAACTGCAACTCCCATGATGCCTCCAATAGTTGAGGAAGTGCTGCTGATTTTTCAGTGAGGCTGAAATCCACTTGGATTCTAAACACAGAATTCAGAGAAAGTAGGCCAAGCTAAAGCAATAAAGCACACACGTGTACTCAAATCATAGCCTCTAAACAAATCTGTGATTTATGTAATGTGCTCTAAACTCAGCTGGGTTTTCGAATAAGCAGTTTTCTAAAATGACAGCCCTCTCAATCGTTGTGTGATTGCCACGTAACACATCTACACATCAAACTAACCATATTGGATTGTTGCACAATTTACAAATCATTATGTTTATTCCAGAGCCAGTTGAAAACGAGCGTATTTGACAAATTCAGTAAACGCTTTAGATAAATAACTTTCCCTGTTTTACTCCGATCGTAGGCAAACGATGCAACTTGAATTATTGATTTTGCAATGGACGCTGCCAGATGGACAATGGTGACCAGTTATCGTCACGAATTTGAAGAACTTAAAAGATTCTCAGGTCAAATCGCCAAGAAAGCTAAACAAGAATAATGGGATATAATTAACATTAAAGGGACCAATGACTGACAGCAGAAACTTTTAATATGAAAAAAGGAGGAAAATGTGAATAGCTTGGACAGCCATGTCAATTTCCAACAGATGTGAGACGGTGAGTGGTCCGTTATCATCTGCAGCTGGAATGGTCTCCTCGTTGCACTGAATTAGCACACATCCCCGTACGTTTTTGCTTCTACAAACCATTCAACATGTGCACCGGACCTACCTCAAACATCAGCCCGAGAAGGAACACCATAGCAACACAGGAAACAATATCTGCATGGTTCTGGATGACAAACTCATGGCTCAGCACCGGCGGATTCTTGCTGGTCTTTTTTCTGATTCCCATTTCAGAAAAGGTTTATCCGAACTTACTAGGCGTAGACAAATGTTGGTTTCTGTGTAGGTATAATATTAGAGATTTTTTTTGAAGCTCTGTAACAATTGCACAACACACTCAGCCGGGCCAGACAGCACGGATGGCGTGTCACTCGGATCTTTTTTGTGGGACGTTCCGGATATGACGCACTTCAATTCTTCCTCGTCTAATTTTGTCAATGGTGGTTGTTAAATATACTCTTTGGTGCATTACTGCCATTAACCGGTAGAAATTTTAAATAGGAACAATAAGTAACACCCCCATCATTTAAATTCAATTCAAACGGGTTTGTAGGCAGGACAAAAATGTAATACAAAAGCAAGGGATTATTTTTTTAAACTAAACACAAATATCCCTCCATACAGACACACACAGAGAGATTATTGACAACCATGATCTCTTTGCTGTGTGAGGAAGGCTAAGACCACCATCTTTTTCCGCTCCTCCCACCAGGTAGATGCTCCGAAACTCCACTGCCATCACTCTTAAACACCTCCATGCTTCGACAGGAAGTCATCCAGGCCTTTCCACCCTTCATCCTCTTTATAGCTGCTCTCACTTCATCCCTGCTAATCCACTGCACTTCCTGGTTTACTATCTCAACAGCATCCAATCTCTCTCATTTTCTTCATTCATCAGGCCCCAAAGTTCGCCTTCCACCTTCTCCACAGACTCTCTTCATTGGTCAGCACATTTCTATCTCTATCTTCTATTACTCTAACCTGTTGTACATGCTTCCAACCTCGGGCCCTCTGCTGGGAAAAGCACTGTGCTGGGCTGTCGGAGAATGAAGCAGAGTACTTTCCCTTGACTTAACCGCAAGCGCCCGGACGACCCAGAGGAGGACACTTGTGAACCTAGAATCCTTTATCTAATCTAACCCTTATACCCATGTGAGGCTTAGCCAATTATGACCCACTAACTATGGACCTTCGGTCGTGGTTGTAAATAGTGCAACTAGGACCAGAACACCCAACTGGATGACGCAGAGATGCACACTCCATCAATTCATGTACCACTGTATCCGCCTGCTGGTAATAATCTCAAGGATGTTTCTTCATAGTCCACAATGTAGAATCGAGTCCCATATGACCCATTCTTCATTCATTTCCCCACCTCTTTTTGAGCATTATGAGCCTTCTATCACTTTAACTTTGAGCTCTGCTGTGCTTCATCCATTGAGATGCTTTACCATGATGGACACTCTGGCATACAACCCACACCAGACAGGAACACCAAAATCAAATCAACCAAGTTTTCTTCTTTTCTCATAATGTCTTTGGTATCATTATATAAGTTGCCCTCCGTTTCACATCTCTTTTGCTCAATTTTAACAATATTCTACTTTTTCTCGACTATTTTTTTCTGCTGTAGAACCCTTTTTTCTCCTCGGACCATCAAATGTCATATAACGCAATGGAGTTCAGTGAAATCACATTGTGTTTATGACGTAAAAAGACCTTAATGAGATTTGCAAAAAGATCTACATAATTTTCTTACAAAGGTCATTTAGATTCACTCTTGAAACTGATGATGAAGAGTGCAAAGTGGACTGCTAGGAGACATTATTCAACATGAGGTCATGCCCACACCCATGCTCTGGTCAACATGAACTCCGGTGCGACACGTAGTGAGAGTCTGCCCCACCCATCGCTCCGTTGACGGTTGAGCTCATTTGAAACACATAACCCACACAAATAATTGGTATAGTGAGGTTACTTTATTTTATTTTTTTTGGGTGGCACAGCAGCTCAGCCGCTAGCACTGTTGACTCAGAGCAAGTAGGTCCTAGGTTCAGACCCCGTCTCAGGTCGTTTCTGTGTGGAGTTGGAATGTTCCCCCTGTGTCTGTGTGGGTTTCCTCCGGGTGGTCTGGTTTCCTCCCACCATCATAAAGATATGTATGTTAGGGTTAATAGTCCTTCCTGTGCCCCTGAGCAAGCCAATAGGAAAATGAATTTGAGCTGGTCCCCGAGTGCTGCAGCTACTCACTGCTCCCATACAAATAGTTTAATAGGCTAAATACAGGGAACACCTTTCATTGTATGTACAATAGTCAAGTCAAATCAATTGTATTTTTTACAGCCCATTATCACAAATTTACAATTTATCTCATTGACTTTACATTAACACAAGATCCTGTCCTTTAGGCCTTCCCATCAGATAAGGAACAACTCCATTACAAACCCCTTTAACGGAGAGAGAAATAGGAATAGTCCCCGGGGAGAGCAACAGAGGAAGGGCCTCTCTCCCAAGATGGACAGCCATCCAATGAATGTTGTGTATACAGAATAAAACTATTTACGGCACGATGACAAAAGAATATTCTTCTTTCTCTTCTTCTTTGACAGCCCTGAAGTCATGGTCTCTGATGGTTTTACAGTCACACCGGGGAAGAAAAAGGCAGACACACGTACAGGAAAACAGGAGACAACCTTTTATCATAGACGTGCACGCCCACATGTAAAATAAGCAACATTCCTCGGAACACGCTGACAGGGATCCCAGTGAGATGACTAAAAAAGGAATGTCTGGCATTTTCAAAACAAGGCCATCTTGCAGTGGGAAAGCTCAAAAAATGGAGATGGAAAGATACGTTCAGTGGGCGTGCTGTCTGTGAGTACACAGTTGAGTGAGGGAGAGGTATGTCAGCGACAAGAATGCCAAAAGGGGACAGTGCATGAGGAACAGCACACCTCACAAGAGGAGGTGTGCACACAAAAGAGCCCACGTGTCAGGCCGGGACACTGCACCCATCCACAGGACAGTGGCCACTCTTCCAAGTATGAGGATGTTTACATCCTAGATAGGGAGGCACGCTGGTTTGAACAAGGAGTCAAAGAGGTCATCTGTGTGAAGTGTCTGAAAGGTCATCTCAGCTGATCTGAGCAGGCTCAAACTGTTGGAGGTGTTGGAAACCCTGGAAAGTGCTCCACAGCTCCCCCTGCAGGTATATTGTGTGTGCGTGTGTGTATGTGTGAGTGGAGGGGGTGTATGAGTGTGGGTGGGTGGGTGAGAGAGAGAGAGAGGGAATGTGTA